>PVJN01053078.1:0-13855 GCA_004026805.1 Lasiurus borealis | reverse complement strand
CCTCCTCCATTCCCCAGCCCCTGCGTCCTGCACGGGGGACCCCCATCCTCCCCGTGTCCCCCGCTCACCGGCGGGCAGCGTGCAGAACTCCAGGAAGGCCTCGCGCTTCTCGCGCTGCTCGAGCGGCAGCTGCCAGGGCACGCGGTGCGGGCGGGCGAGCACGCGCACGCGGTAGGCGGTGCCGGGGCGCAGGTGGCGCAGGCGGAACTGGTAGCGCGCGGCGCGGGCCACGCCGAGCTCGCGGCCGTCCAGGAACACGGCGTGGCGGTAGTTGCTGTCGGCCGGCAGCCAGGACAGGCGCGCCGACGTGGGCGTCACCTGCTCGGCGCGCAGCCGCGAGGGCGCCAGGGCGGCGGCGCGGCCCACGAGCAGCGTGCAGCGCCGCTGGTCCGAGCGCCCGCGGCCCGTCACGCACTGCACGGACACGCGGTGCGCGCGCGCCGCCACGCTCAGCTTCTCCAGCAGCGCGCGGGGCCGGCCGGCGGCGCGGGGCAGGCTCAGGCGCGGCTGCTCGTCCACCAGCACCGTGTACCCCGCGAGGGGGCCCCGGCCCGGCGGCCAGGCGGGCGGCGGCTCCCAGCCCACGATCACGCTGCGCGCCAGCTGCTTGATGAGCGTGAGGCGCCGCGGGTACGGCACCGGGTCCTCCTCGCCCAGCGCGTCCGGCCGGTCGTCATCGTCCTCCCCATCATCATCCTCCTCCTGCTCCTCGCCGGCCGCCGGGTCCTCCCCGCCGAGGCCAAGGTCAAGGTCAAGGTCAAGGTCGGGCAGAGGCGGGGAGGGCGGCGGCAGGTCCAGGGCGTCCTCGCCGCTCAGGCTCGGGCTCAGGCCGGCCCGGTTCCGGAGGTTCTGGCCCCGCTCGCCGTCCTCCGGCACCAGCTCCACGAAGTTGGACGGCACCAGCCCCCGCTGCCCGCCCAGGAGCTCGCCTGCTGGGAGGCCCGGGCGGCGTCAGCCCCTTCTCGGACCCGGGGCGTCCCGCCGCCGCCGCCGCCCACAGCCCCACTGGCCACTCATAGGGCGTCCCCCTCCCACCGGCCTGCCTCGGACCCGGGTCCCGCTGCTGACAGCCCCACTGGCCTGCCTGGAACCCGGGTCCCACTGCCAACAGCCCACAACCTGCCTTGGACCTGGGTCCCACTGCCCACACCCCACAGCCACCCACCCATAGGGCGTCCCCCACCCACCAGCCTGCTTTGGGGACCGGGTCCCACTGGCCACACCCCACGGCCTGCCTCGAACCCCAGTCCCACTGCCGACACCCCCACGGCCACCCATAGGGCATCCCTCACCCACTGGCCTGCCTCGAACCCGGATCCCACTGCCAACAGACACCCCACGACCACCTGCTGGCCGCCCCCCGCCCACCAGCCTGCTCTTCCCCGAGGCGCCTGCCGCAGCCTGAGGCGGGGGCTCCTGAACGGGCCCCGCCCGCCAGCATGCCACGGGGGGGGGAGTGGGGAGAGATAGGGGGGACCCCCTTGCTGGGCAGAGACTCAGCGGGAGGAGGGAGCCTGTGGGGGCCCCAGGGTCTCAGCCGCCTGTGGGGTGCGGCCGCTGGGAAACAGGGTGAACAGAATCACCCCCACGGCGGGTCGGGGTTCAGGGGAGCGGTCCTCGGAGCCTCCCGCTCAGCGCTGGGGGGGGGAGGGAGCGGGGAGGGAATGGGGGGCACCGGTCAGGCTGGAGGAGGTCGGGGGGCGGGGAGCCTGGGTCAGAGGTCGTCTGGGGACCCCCACCCCCCGCCCCGCGCCCCCCAGCGCCCGCCGCCCCCACAGACCTTCGTAGAAGCCGTCCTCGTCCATGTCGCCGTACACGTACAGGTACTTGCCCGCCGTGAGCGGCAGCTCCGCCTCGGGGTTCTCATTGGGGCCGTCGAAGGGGTTGTAGCTGCGGGGGAGGCGGCCCCCTGAGTCCCCTGCCCCCCCCGCACCCCCTCCACCGAGGGAGGCCGGCCTCTCGAACCCGAACCCGGACCCCCGCCACCACCGCCAGCTTTTCCTCCCTCAGACGGAGACCAAGACCGAGGCTGGGCTTGGCTGGGGCGGCTCAGCGGGCAGAGCGCCGGCCGGCGGGGACCCCAGGGCCGGGTTCGGGTTCAGGTTCGGTTCTGGTCCAGGGCAGGTCCCCGGGTGGCGGGCTCTTTCTTCACCCCGGCCCCCCGGACCCTGGTCGGGCGGGTGCAGGAGGCAGCCCCGTCAATGAGTGTGAGTGTGTGTGTGTGTGTGTGTGTCTCTCACGTCGACGTTTCTCACCGTCTCTCTCTCTCTCTCTCTCTCTCTCTCTCCCCCCTCTCTCTACAGATCCACGGAAAACATCCTCGGGTGAGGGTTTTTATTTTTTTATTTTTTAAATATATTTTATTGATTTTTTTTACAGAGAGGAATTGAGAGGGATAGAGAGTGAGAAACATCGATGATGAGAGAGAGACATCCATCAGCCGCCTCCTGCACGCCCCCCACCGGGGAGGTGCCCGCACCCAGGTCCCTGCCTGGACCAGAATCGAACCCGGGACCCTTCAGTCCGCAGGCCGACGCTCTATCCACTGAGCCACACCGGCGTTGGCTGACATAGGAGGTTTTGAAGCCTGTTGTCCATACAACAAAATAGCCCGCGTATCAAATCGCATCTATATACAGCGGCACCTCGAGATACGAGTGCCCTAACCTACAAGATGTTTGAGATACGAGCTATTTTTGCTTTGAAATACGAGCAGCATTTGAGATAGGAGTCACCGCGCGGATCGGCCGGCTGCACACGACCCACCCGTTTACCGCGACGCGAGCGTCTCACCGTTTCCCACGCCTCAAGGTGACGGAACGAATTAAACGCGTATCTCGAGGTGCCGCTGTATCAGCAGATGTGCGGCCCCATCTACTGAAAGGAATCCCCGCCGTTAACCGGTTGAGGGTTAATCAGCATCATTAACCGGTTGACTTCATCCATTTTAGTCACCGGTCCACCCGGCACGCCATCCCCGCGGTCCTCAGAGACGGCCGCGCGCCATTAAACCGGCACAAAGGCCAAAACCCATGTGGCTCAGTGGACAGAGCGTCGGCCTGCAGACGGAAGGGTCCCGTGTTTGATTCCAGTCAAGGGCATAGACCTTGGTTGCTGGCACATTCCCAGTAGGAGGCGTGCAGGAGGCGGCTGACCGATGTCTCTCTCTCATCGATGTTTCTAACTCTCTCTCCCTCTCCCTTCCTCTCTGTGAAAAATCAATAAAATTTATATATTTAAAACACACACACACACACACACACACAAAAAAAAAAAAACCGGCACCAAGTGTGGTGCTTCCCGCAATGGCTTCCCTGTAGCCGCGTGCTCATTGGTCGAGATCAGCGCTCGGGGACCAGGCCCAGCCTCGGTCTTAGAGCCGACTTCGCGAGCCAGGAGGCCGTGGTGCACACACATACGTGCACACATATATGCGCGCACAGAGACACAGGTCTCCAGACGCCCGTCCCCGCAGGCCCGGCCACTCTGCCTCCCCGTCGTCCCTCGGACCCCCGTCCACGGGAGCCTCGCCCAGCCTCCTCCCCGGGGGCTGGGCAGGGGCTCCCTCGGCCCCCGGCCCCCAGTCCCCACACCCTCCTCCTCCTGCGGGCACGGCTCACCTGTAGCGGGCCACACACAGGTGCACCTTCCCTGAGTACCGCTGCTTCGGGGGGGTGGCGATCCGCTCATTGTCCATCTGGGGGGGTGGGGGGACACAGGGGGTGCGGTCAGGAAGCTGGGGTCCCTGCCTCCTGCGGGGGACACACTCAGAAGCCCCTCCCACGGCCCCGCCCCTGGGCCCTGCAGCCTCATGTCAGGGGGGGGGTGTCCCTGGGCCTTGAAGCCTCACATGTGGGGGGTCCCCAGGGGATGCAGCCTCACGTGGGAGCGGGGGGGGGGTCCCCGGGAAATGCTGGCACCGGGCTGAGGGGCAGGCACCTCCCCGGACAGGCTGTGGTCAGGACTCAGGCCTCAGGCCTCCTGCCCCTCCCTCCCCCGCCCCCCGGCCCCCCTACCCTCCCACCCGCCCCCCGGCCACCCCGCTCCCCGGGGCGGGACTCACATCGGACTCAAACCTGCATCTTGCGCTCCCCGGCCGGGACAGGAAGGGGGGCCGTGCGGGCAGAGGCTCCGGCGAGTCCCCGGGCAGCGGGCGGGGCCGGAGCAGGTCCCCGATCAGCGCGCAGCTCCCCAAGGGGCCGTCCTGACCTGGCCGCGGCGCGGGGACGGACGGACGGACGGACAGAGGGACAGACAGACGGACGGCGGGCGGATGGAATGACGGACACGCAGGGCACTGTCCGCAGCCCAGCCTGCTCCCCCCCAACCCAGCTCGTCCCGTAAACGCCTCCCCTGCACCCACACAGGCAGCCCCACCCCCGCTCTGGGAGGACCCCGCAGCCACTGCTGTCCACCCCTCGGCTCTGCCAGGACCCAGTGCCCGGTTCGGCCCATGTCGCCAGGGGCTGCCGGAGGGATCAGCTTAAAGGGAAATGCAGGCTCCGCCAGCCTGGCTCAGGGGATGGAGCGTCAACTTTGCAGACTGGACGGTCCCGGGTTCGATTCCCGGTCGGGATACAGGCCCGGGTGGCGGGCTCCATCCCCCGTAGGTGGCGTGCAGGAGGCAGCCGATCCGTGATCCTCTCTCATCACGGATGTTTCTCTCTCTCGCTCCCTCTCCCTTCCTTTCTGACGTCCATAAAAATATTTTTAAAAAGAGAGAGAGAGAGAGAGAGCCAAAACCGGTGTGGCTCAGTGGACAGAGCGTCGGCCTGCGGACTGAAAGGTCCCGGGTTCCATTTCGGTGAAGGGCAGAGACCTGGGTGGCAGGCACATCCCCAGTGGGGGGCGTGCAGGAGGCGGCTGATCAATGCCTCTCTCTCATCCATGTTTCTGACTCTCTATCCCTCTCCCTTCCTCTCTGTAAAAATCAATAAAATGTATTTTAAAAAAGAGAGAGGGAGAAACGTGGCTGTGGGTCCTTGCCGCAGTGACAGTGTGGGGGTCCCCGCCCCCCACCTCCTGGCTCCAGCCCTGCTCTGGGCTCCCAGCCCTGCGGCCCCCACAGGCCCCGCCTCCTCGTCTGTCTGGGCAGTGGGTTCGGGGCGACACCTGCCAGGTGCCCACCAATCCCCGCAGGCCGGCTGCCCGCCCTCCCCCGTGGGGTCACCGGCCCCTCTCCACGCGGCCCCGGGGTCGGGGGTCGAGGGTCAGGGGTCAGGGGAAGCCCCAGACTCACCTGGCCCGATGGCGGGGGCCAGCCCGTTCAGGAACGGGGGCAGGGGCTTGCCGCCGGGGGCCAGCGGGGCGTCCGGGGGGCCGGGGGGGCCGGCCAGCAGGTCCAGGGCGCCCGCGTGCTGCCGGAAGGCCTCCAGGTCGCGCGACAGCAGGCTGAACTGCTCGCTCTGCGCCCGGCACTTGTCCTCCAGCTCCCGCACCTTGCACTGCGGGGGGGCGGGGGGTCAGCGGGCGGCGGGGCGGGGCCCGCGTGTGTGTGTCTGTCTGTACACATGAGTGCGTGTGTGTGTCTGTCTGTGCAAGGGGCTGTGTGTGTGCCAGTCTGTGCATGTGTGTGCATGTACCCGTCTCGCACGGGGGTGCATGTGTGTGCCTGTCTGTGCACGGGGGTGCATGTGTGTGCCTGTCTGTGTGTGTGTGTGTGTGTGTGCCTGTCTGTGCACAGGGGTGCATGCATGTGTCTCTCTGCGCACATGAGTGCATGTGTGTGCCTGTCTATGCACGGGGGAGCATGTGTGTGTCTCTCTGTGCACCACGGGGGTGTGTGTGCCTGTCTGTGCACGGGGGTGCATGTGTGTGTCTGTCTGTGGATGTGTGTGCCTGTCTGTGCACGGGGGTGCATGTGTGTGTCTGTCTGTGGGTGTGTGTGCCTGTCTGTGCACAGGGGTGCATGCATGTGTCTGTCTGTGCACATGAGTGCATGTGTGTGCCTGTCTATGCACCGGGGGGCATGTGTGTGTCTCTCTGTGCACCACGGTGGGGTATGTGTCTGTCTGTCCCCAGTATGAGCTCACCAGGCCCCGGTTCCGGGTCTCAGCCAGACGCACGGGCCGCTCCACATGGATTCAGGGTGACCCCCAGGCCAGGAGCCCCTCTGGGCCCGGCTCTCACCCCCATCCTCACACACAGACCCCCCCATAACCCTCTGGGCGTCCCGGATCCCGGGGCCTCGGCAGGGCCCTGCGGGGACCACCCTGCACCTAAGGGAGCGCCAACCTGGCAGCCAGGAGGTCAGGGTTCATTCCCTGTCGGGGCCCAGGCCCGGGTGCAGGCTCCACCCCCACCAGCGGGGGGCGTGCCGGAGGCGGCCGGCCCCTGATTCTCTCCTCCTCCTGGCTGCTTCCCCCCTCCTGCTCTGACGTCGGTGGAAAGACATTTATTTATGCGTTTAAAGGCCCAGAAATGTCCTAACGGCCGTTCGCGGAACCAGGCCCCGCCCGCCCGGCCCTCAGGAGCCCAGTCCTGGGACCCGGGGCCCGGCCGGGGCAGAGACTCCGCCCCCCGGGGCCGCCCCCGCCCAGCCCGTCCCGCTCGGTCCATGGCCGTGAGCAGAGGCAGCCCCGGTTCTGGCTGAGCCCCCAACACACACACACACACACACACACACACACACACACGTGCACACACACACACACGTGCACACACACACACGCACACACACACACCAACGCGCGGGCGCGACGTTCAGGCCGGGTCTGAAGTCCGATGCCCGACCTCCCTCCCCGACCCCCGGGCTCCGAGCCCCCCAAAGCCCGGGCTCTGAGCCGGCTCCAATGGCGTGGTACCCCAGCCCTAAACTACCCCCCCAACCCCGCTGTGCCCCTGCCCCTGGGTCCTCGGCATTCAGGGGCCTGAACCTCACAGCCCGGGCTTCGGGTACCAGCTGGCGGCCGCCTGGCCTCCCGATGACCGTCTGACCGTCTGACCCGGGGACGGCTCCAGGCGGCTCCTCAGCCCCCCGTTCTCCCCCAGCCCGTCCCCCCCCCCCCGAGCCCCACGGCCCTGGCAGCCCTGGGAGCTGCCCCCGGGGGAGGAGGCTGAGCGGCCCCAGCATGGCGGCTCCGGGCACCAAGGCCTCACCCCGCAGAGGGCAGAGGGCGGAGGGCAGAGGGCAGGTGCCCCCGGCAGTACCTGCATGCTCTCCAAGGTGTTCTGGCGAAGCAACAAGACACAAGCACAGAAACGCGGTGAGTGCCAGCCCCCAGCACGGCCCAGCACGGCACGCCACATGCCACACACCACACGCCACACGCATGCAGGTCCCCCAGGACCCTCGTGGTTGCAGCAGCTCAAAGGCGCTCAGGACAAGAGTCCAGCAAAGCCGCCAGGCGTGCAGCCGGGAGATGGAGCCATGAAAGCGCCAGGGGCGGCGGGGTCCCGGGTTCGACACTCGGCCGGGGTCGCACGTCCCTCGGGGGGGCAAGCTCCACCCCCAGCCCCGGCCCCAGGGGTCTCTCTCTCATCGATGTGTCTCTGTGTCTCGCTCTCTCTCTCCCACGCTCCGAAATCAGCAGCCACGTGTCCCCGGTGAGGATGGAAAATGAAACGTGAGCCCTGACCGTGAGGCTCGGTGGATAGAGCGTCGGCCTGCGGACTGAAAGGTCCCGGGTTCAATTCCGGTCAAGGGCAGGGACCTGGGTGGCGGGCACATCCCCAGTGGGGGGCGTGCAGGAGGCGGCTGATCGATGTCTCTCTCTCTCATCGATGTTTCTGACTTTCTATCCCTCTCCCTTCCTCTCTGTGAAAAATCAATAAAATATATTTTTTAAAAAACAATAAAATGGAATGTAAAACCACAGGGGGAGACTCCCCCAGAGAGAGACACCCCCAGAGGGAGACGCCCCCAGAGGGAGACACCCCAGAGCAGCGGTTCTCCACCTCCCTTAAGGCCACGACCCTCACATCCAGCTCCTCACGGGGTGGTGACCCCCAACCATGACATGTTGCTGCTGTGATGCATCGTGATGTTAATATCTGCCTTTTCCGAGGGTCTTAGGCGACGCCTGTGAAAGGGTCGTTTGACCCCCAAAGGGGTCGCGACCCACAGGTTGAGAACCACTGCCCAGAGGGAGACACACACAGAGGGAGACGCCCACAGCTGAGACCTTCCCGGACGGGGCTGTGTGGCCCCGGGGAAAGGGCTCAGCCTCTCTGTGCCTCCACTGCCCCCTGAGCCGGTGGCCTGTGCCTGGGAGAGGGTGGGGGAAGTGGGGGGCGGGCACAGCCCCGGTGACGGACCCCAGGCCCCGGCCCTGTCCCCCGCCCCCCTCTGCCTACCTCTAGCAGCTGCACGGCCCCTTCATGCTCCTTCTTCGCTTCAACCTGAGCCTGATGGCGACAGACAGAGACACGTGAGGCTTAATGTGGGGGGCCGGGGGGGTCTGAGAGAACGGGGGGGACACGCCTTCTGTCCCCCCAAGAAGCCCCAACTTCCCAGCATCGCCATCTGCTCCCATTCCCCCCCCCCACACCGTCCCCCTCAGCAAGATGCATCGGACCCTGTGAACACGGGAGGGGCACCCTGGCTGGAAAGCAGGGGGGAAGGGGCGGGGGAGGCGGGGTGCTGGGGGGACTCGGCCCGGGCGGGCGTGAGGGGGCAGCTAGGCCTCTGCCCTGGGAACCCATGATGATGTTCCCTTTGAGGGCCGACCCGATAAGAACATGGATAGAGCATCGGCCTGCGGACTGAGGGGTCCCGGGTTCGATGCCCGGTCCGGGCACAGGCCTGGGTGGTGGGCTGGATCCCCCCTGGGGGCGTGCAGGGGGCGGCCGGGCCATGATCCTCTCTCATCATGGGTGTCTCTCTCTCTCTCTCTCCTGTCTTCTCTCTAAAAGTCAATAAGGAAAAATAAAAAATAAAAGTCAGCCGAGACCAGTGTGGCTCAGTGGATAGAGCGTCAGCCTGCGGACTGAAAGGTCCCAGGTTCGATGCCGGTCAGGGGCATGGGCCTTGCTTGCGGGCACATCCCCAGTGGGGGGCGTGCAGGGGGCGGCTGATGGATTTCTCTATCTCATCGATGTTTCTGGCTCTCTGTCCCTCTCCCTTCCTCTCTGTGAAAAATCAATAAAATATATTTTTAAAAAAAGAAAAAAGACTCTGAGCAACGACCATATTGGCACGTTGGCATTTCCTTCTTCCTGTCTCTCTGCTCCTCGTGCCATGGAGGGTCCGTGTGGGGAGACACGTGTGTGGAGGCGTCCGTGCACCTAACACACAGAGAGACAGAGATGAAGGAGGAGCCGATAAAGCTCAGGAAACTGGGACGGTGTTCAGACATGAGCGATGCTGGACGCCCGGGCCGGGTGCTGGGTGCTGGGTTGGGGCCCTGGGTGCTGGGCGCCGGGCGCCGGGTCCATAAAACCGCCCCGAGGTCCTCGCCGCCGGCTTATCAGCCTCAGACACGCCGGCCCCTCGGCGTCCGGGCACCCGCCACCTGCCCAGCACGCGGGGAGGAGGGGGTGGCGGTGGCCGCGGCCGATAACATCTCACAGGAAATTGCGGCGCCGCTGGGCTCAGCCCGGCCTCCTGACTGAGGAGACGCAGCCCCCCCACCCCCCACATCCCCCCGTGGCCTCGGGGTGCGGCCACCCAGCACCCACCGCCGCCGTCCTCTGAGGTCCGAGCCCTGGAGGCTGGGGGCCTGGCTGAGGCTCAGCCTTGGAGCCAGGAGGTCAGGGTCCCATCCTGGTCGGTCGGGGCACAGGCCCGGGACTCGGGCGCTGTCCCCCGAGGGGGGCATAGCGTGCAGGGGGCGGCCATGACGGACCGGCCGTTTTAAAATTTAAAAAAAAAAAAGAGCCGAGACCGGTGTGGCCCAGTGGGTAGAGCGTCGGCCTGCGGACTGAAGGGTCCCGGGTTCGATTCCGGTCAAGGGCAGGGACCTGGGTGGCGGGCACATCCCCAGTGGGGGGCGTGCAGGAGGCGGCTGATCGATGTCTCTCTCTCTCATCGATGTTTCTGGCTCTCTATCCCTCTCCCTTCCTCTCTGTGAAAATTCAATAAAATAGATTTAAAAAATAAAATAAATTTTTTTAAAAAAAGAGCCGAAACCAGGTGTGGCTCAGTGGACAGAGCGCTGGCCGGCGGATGGGAGGGTACCGGGTTCGATTCCGGTCAAGGGCATGGACCTGGGTGGCGGGCACATCCCCAGTGGGGGGCGTGCAGGAGGCGGCTGATGGATGTCTCTCTCTCATCCATGTTTCTAACTCTCTCTCCCTCTCCCTTCCTCTCTGTGAAAAATCAATAAAATATATTTAAAAATAAAATAAAATTTAAAAAAAGAAAAGAAAAGAAAAGAAAGGAGCAGGTGGGAGAGGAGCCAGGAGAGAGGCTCAGAGGCCGCCAGCCCCCGGTGCCCCCTGCACCCCGCCTCCCCTCCCCCATCTCCTCCCCCTGCACCCCCACATCCCTCCCTCCCCCCGCCCCGCCCCCGGCCCCGCCCCACCTTCTGCAGAAGGTCGATCTCCTGCTGCTTGGCCGTGAGCACCGCCAGGGCCTGCTCATGCTCCAGCTCCAGCTGCTGCCGCCGCTCCGCGGCCTCGCGCATGTGCTGGGGGGACACCGCAGGGCGTGGGGGGCGGGTCAGGGGGGTCAGGGGGGCGGGGCAGCCACGGGCCAGCGAGACCCCCGCCCCCGCCCCTGGCTGCTCCCCCGCTGCTCCCGAGGGGGAGGGCGGCGGGGCCACCGGGAAACCCCGGCCCTGAGGAGGCTGCCGCCCAGGTCTTTGCTGTTTACACCGGACTGACTGGCTGGTTGGCTGATTGATTGATCGGCTGATTGACTCATTGATTGGCTGATTGACTGATTGATTGACTGACTGGTTGATTGATTGACTGATTGATTGGCTGATTGATTGACTGATTGATTGACTGATTGATTGGCTGATTGATGGACTGAGTGATTGACTGACTGACTGATTGACTGATTGGCTGATTGATAGATGGATGAATGGACTGATTGATCTGCTGCTGCCTCCTGCACATCCTCCAATGGAGATCGGGATTGATTGGTTGATTGACTGATTGATTGGCTGATTGGTTGATTGATTGATGGACTGGTTGATTGATCTGCTGCTGCCTCCCACACGCCCTCCAATGGGGACCGAGCCGCCACCAGGGGACCCTGGGAACCGGGGCTGGGGGGCGTGGCCGGGGGGGCGTCCTACCTTCAGGACCTGCTCTAGGTTCTCCAGCTTGGCTGGGGCGCGCGTCTCCCACGAGGGCCGGGCCGAGGGGCGCTCCCTGGTCAGGGCGGTGAACGGCGGCAGGGGCAGGTGGCGAGGCCGGGCATGCTCTGTCCGCCTCTACCTGCCGGGAGGGGGAGGGAGGGAGAAAGAGGAGGGGGATCAGGGGCCTGGGGGAGGGGGCTTTTTCCCTCCCGGCTTTTCTGTCTTTTATTATTATTATTATTATTATTATTATTATTATTATTATCGTTAATCCTCACTGAGGACAGTTGCCCGTAGGGATTCAGAGACGCCAGCGGTTCTCAACCTTCCTCAGGCCCCGGCCCTTTAAAACAGTTCCTTGCCGAGACCGGTGTGGCTCAGTGGATAGAGCGTCGGCCTGCGGACTGAGGGGTCCCGGGTTCGATTCCGGTCGGGGGCACGGACCTTGCTTGCGGGCACATCTCCACTGTGGGGCGTGCAGGAGGCGGCTGATGGATGTCTCTCTCTTATCGATGTTTCTGACTTTCTATCCCTCTCCCTTCCTCCCTGAAAAAAATCAATAAAAATTTAAAAAAAGACAGCTCCTCATGGGGTGGGGACCCCCAACCGTAAAATGATTTCCGTGGCTACTTCATCGCTGTCATCTTGCTGCTGTGATGAACTGTCATGTCAATATCTGATAGGCAGGATGTGCTTTCGTTGTTACACATGGAACATCATGAAAGCATAGGGATTCATCCCAAAAACAAGATGTAATTGTATATGGTGAAATATTTACTTCTCATGACAAATAAATGAAATGTTGTCTTGAATCGTGGTGCAGCATGGGTAACCGTCTTCCTAGGACAACAGTAAACGACACGGCTACCCTTTGCGACACCGAGGAGCGTGTGTTGGTGCCTAAGACCGTGGGAAATAGGTGTTTTTTTCCGCTGGTCTCAGGCGACCCCTGCGAAAGGGGCGTGCGACCCCCAAAAGGGGTCGCGACCCGCAGGTTGAGAACCGCTGAGAGGCGTGGACGGGAGAGGGAGCAACAGAGAGAGAGATGATGACGGGAGAGCAGGTGCTGGGTGAGGGTGCCCGTCCCCGCCGCCCGGCCGGTGGGGGTTGGGGGGTGCGTTACCGGGTGGGGGCGCCGGGCCCTCGCGGGGGGAAGGCCATGCTGGGCTCAGGCCAGGGGCTCCAGGTCCCGGGGCGGCGTCCGGCGGCTCATGTTCCTGCAACAACAGGGCAGGGCCTGTGGGTGGCAGACACTCCGAGTCCGGGACCCGGTGGGGCGTGTGCGGTGGGTGAGAGTCCAGGGGTTGTGGGGGAGCCCCGGGCTGGGGTGGCTCTGCTGGTGGGGCGTCGTCCGAGCCCCCAGAGGTGGCCAGTTGGACTCGAGGTCGGGGCCCAGGCCCGGGTGGTGGCTCCATCCCCAGCAGGGGGCGGGCAGGAGGCAGGCGGTGGGTGTTTCTCTCTCACCCCTGTGGTTCTCTCTCTTCCTCGCTCTCTGAAACCAGGTTTTTAAAATATGTTTGTCTGGCCGAGACCGGTATGGCTCAGTGGATAGAGCGTCGGCCTGCAGACTGAGGGGTCCCGGGTTCGATTCCGGTCAAGGGCAGGGACCTGGGTGGCGGGCACATCCCCAGTGGGGGGCGAGCAGGAGGCGGCCGGTCCGTGATTCTCTCTCCTCACGGATGTTTCTCTCGCTCTTTCCCTCTCCCTTCCTCTCTGACGTCCATAAAAACATTTTATTTTTTTAAAGTTTCAGGGAGTTTTGGGGGTAACTGGTACGTTTTCTACCCCATTCGCATCCTAAATCTCAAACGTGTCTTGTCTCCCTCCTGCTGCCCCCCCTCCCTCCGCCTTGTGCCTGTCAGACTCCCCAGAATTTGGAAGGCGAGGTACAGGGGTCTGAACTGCCTTTTAATTTATTTTTTTTAAATTTGTTTTTAAAATATATTTTATTGATTTTTTTTTTTACAGAGAGGAAGGTAGAGGGATGGAGAGTCAGAAACATCGATGACAGAGAGACATCGATCAGCCGCCTCCTGCACGCCCCCCACTGGGGATGTGCCCGCCACCCAGGTCCCTGCCCTTGACTGGAATCGAACCCGGGACCTTTCAGTCCGCAGGCCGACGCTCTATCCACTGAGCCATGCCGGTCTCGGCCTTTTTAAAATATTTTTTTTTTGCTCTCAGAGAGTTCAAAACGAGCTGAAAACCCATCAGAGCCCGCCACGCCACCGAGCCTCTGATCCTCGAACCCAGCGCGGGGAGACGGGGGGAAAAAGTGTCCATGGCGCAGGAAGGAGTGTTACTCAGCCTTGAGGGTGCGAGAGAGGGAGGGAGGAGGGAGGAGGGAAAGGAAGGAGGAAGAGGAAGAGGAAGAAGAGAGGAGGGAGGTGGGGAAAAGGAGGAGGGAGGAAAGAGGATGGAGGAGAGAGGAGGAAGGAAGGGGAAGGAGGGAGGAGGGAGGTGAGAGGTTGGAGGAGGGAGGAGGAAGGAGGGAGAAGGAAGAGGAAGAGGGAGGAAGAGGAAGAGATGAGGGAGGTTGGGAAAAGGAGGAGGCAGGAGAGAGGAAGGAGGGAGGATGGAGGAGGAAGGAAGGAGGAGGGAGGGAGAAGGGAGGAGGGAGGAGAAAAGGAGGAGGAGGAAGGGAGGAGAGAGAGGAGGAGGAAGGGAGG
>PVJN01053077.1:0-13835 GCA_004026805.1 Lasiurus borealis | reverse complement strand
TTGGAGCAGTATCAGTGAAAAAGTTCTTTCGGCATATGTCTGAGATTGTGCTGCCTGTGGATTCCTCTAATATTTTTATGGTTTCCCTTCTAATGTTTAATTCCTGTATCCATTTGGAGTTTATTTTTGTATTTGGTGTAAGTTGGTGGTCCAGTTTCATTTTTTTGCATGTATCTGTGTTGGTAGTTTTTTTTTTTTTAATGTTCTGAAATAGTTCAATATCATTGGAATTAGTGAAACTAGTGGGCCTAGGGCTTTATATGTGCATTTTTGTGGCTGGGGGGGGGGGCTTTCTATATGAGTTTCATGGAAATCAGTCAGTTTAAATTCACTATATTTTCTGTAAATAGTTATAAATTCCCTGAAAATTCTTTAATTCATTTTTTAAAATACATCCGCACAGAGTTGAGCAAAGTTGTATCTTGTGATTCTTTTAATTTCTTCTGGTTTTGAAGTTATTTCCCACTTTATCATTTATTTTGTATATTTGAAAAAAGCAAATAATTTTTAACCTGGAATTTTGAAAAACATGGAAAGATTGAAGGAATAAAGAAAAAGCACCTGTAGTTTCCAAACTGATGAAAAGTTAATCAAATATTAATAAATAATTAACATTTTGGAAAATGCATTTCAATAACATGTATATTTTTAAAAAAGATAGTTTGATCCTTCAGCATCTCTAGTTTTCTATTTTCCTATTATTTATGTGATTGCTTCTTCTTTAAACGCCATTACAGTGACACAAACTAGTTAAAATTTTATCAGAATCATCAAAATTTTATACTGGTCTTCTGAAAAAATTGACTGAATCCTTAACCACAGAGTTTCTGGTTTTTTCATATTTACATAACTTTTATTACAGTATGTTGCTATCATGTTTTTCTTTGTTTGAATTTATACAGAGAGGCTCTCTCACAGTATATCTGGATCATAAACAATGTAAAGGCTAATCACTGCCATCTGCTGGTAAAAATGGAATATGTCATCCAGTGACTTCTTAAGGCATGGGTATTTTATTGTATAGGAAAACATTTTAAAAATAATCCAGAAACTTTTAGAGAACTTAATAACTTAAATGCATATATACATAGTCCATGGACACAGACAATAGTGTGGTGAAGACTTGAGGTTAGGTGGGGGTTGGGGTTAGAGGGCCAAAGTGGGAGTAAATAGGGGACATCTGTAATACTGTCAACAATAAAACAAATTTTTAAAATTAGGGGACATGATAATATTTAATAAAATTCCAATGAAATAGGAGTAAAACATTAAGGAAGCTTAGAAGTTTAGTCAAAACAATGTTTTTTCTCTGGGATTTTGTTTTCAATATAAATGTTCATTTTATAGATATACAAAACTAATATAATCTTACTGACCCTAAACCAGCTAATAATTCTGTAAAACCAGGTTTTTATGTTTACCATTTTTTAATGTACTGTATGGTGTGAACAATATCATAATAGTGGATTAACATAAGACAGAGATTGAAGTTATAATTGTAATTACTTAGTTTTTTATTATTGATTCACATATTTATTTTGCTTAATACATGCCTGTAGAAGCTTTAAATAAGACAGTCAGTCCAAGAGGCACAGGGAAAGAAGGACAGATGAAAGAATGGCAAATCATTTGAGGCATAGAATAAATGAAAGAACTTTCTTCTATTCTATTACATGTACCATTTGAATTGAATTAGCATTGCCCTCCTTCAAAACAATTATTGCAATTAGAATTTCATATTTATTTTTATTATTATTTCATAGATATTTGTGGAGTTTTTTACTAGACTAGAAGCTTCATAAGAGACTGATTTCCTTGTTTTGACATTACATCCCCAGTATTTAGCTGAGTGTCTGACAAGCAGTAAATATTCAATAAGTATTTTTCAATGCATGTTTATGTAATAAATACTTTATATATCCTGCGTATTCATGAATATATTCTCTTTTTAATAATTAGAGACTTTTTTTCTCCAAGTATCATTTCCAGAGGTTTTGAAGGGAAGGAAATATAAGATAATGGGTTGATAATATTCCTTCCTTGCTTTTTTAATGTAGAAGGTGAGAATTTGGTGCACTACCATTAGACAGACCTTTTCAAAAGGAATATGAGTGGTATGATTTTAGGGGAAAATAATTACATATCAAGTGATAAGTACTTTCACCCTATCATAATGCCATGCAGGAGTTTTCATCATTAAAACTTTTTTTTGCCTTGTCTTTTAAGTCATTCTTGCAGTCTAGGCATTAATGTTCACAAACATATGAGAGTATTTGCTTACCTACACAATCCTTTCTTGAACAGAACATGCAAGATAATGCTAATTATAGCTCTTATTTATTGAATGATTTATTGCTTTACACAGTTACCCCAAAGTGTGTGAGTTTTGTCCTCTTTTTTTTTTTAGATGATAAAATTGGCAGTTGGTGAGGTGCCAAGATCACAGAGCTAGTAAATGTTGTAGTTCCTCATTCTTGATTCTTTTCTCTTCATACTCTATGTTATATCCTGAAGCAATCTGTTTAACTCTCAAATATATGCCTTTAACCCCTGTTATCTATAGACCAAAGCTCTAACAGTGGCCTGCTAGGAAAAAAATATGCTGGAAAAGTCATATGATGCAGGCCATTTTACATCCTGCTATTCTTGAAGATTAGGACCATGTGATGCTGTCCAAGTTTTATAAAATTTTCCCCTATAAATTTTTCAGGCTCAGGGTAGGACAGCCTCTATTGCCTTTTTAAATTTCTCTCTCACTAGGTAGAGAGCCTTCCTAGTGGTTTTAGCTAGGATTCAGACCCAGAATTTTATCCTGGCCCAGTATGAATATGATGAAGAATACTAGTCAATTCAAGATGATGGTTCCACTTGTTGTACACAGGCTGTTTTAGGTTATGGTGTTTGGAAGCACCACTATACAGTACTAAACCCCTTCAAAACAGCCCTCAAAACTTCACTGAAATATTTATAGACAAGAGCTTTAACCCAGTATGGAAAAAAAATCTATATAATAAAATCCTAAGCTACGGTTATGGTGGAATGACCAGAATGACCAGTAGCTATGATGCACACTGACCACCAGGAGGCAGACGCTCAGTGCAGAAGCTGCCCCCTGGTGGTCAGTGTGCTCCCACAGCGGGAGCGCCACTCAACCAGAAGCTGGCAAGTGCAGCAGCTCATGGTATGC
Organism: Lasiurus borealis; assembly: GCA_004026805.1. NCBI lineage: Eukaryota > Metazoa > Chordata > Mammalia > Chiroptera > Vespertilionidae > Lasiurus > Lasiurus borealis. The sequence goes on along the minus strand of PVJN01053077.1, from coordinate 10,648 downwards.
AGACATCCCCTGAGGAGTCCCAGACTATGAGACGGTGCAGGCTGGGCTGAGGGATCCCTCCTCCACCCCCACGCTTGTGCATGAACTTTGTGTACCAGGAACTCTAGTAAATCATAAAGAAATAAACATGAAGATGTTTTCCTGAGTTCTCCTGTAATAAAATAGCCTGCCTGCTCCATAATCTTAGAAGCATTGTCTCCAGGACCACCAATCACTTGTCTCGCATTATGGGAATTCCTTGGTTGAATAGCGCATGATACTAGAATTCCACTTCCAGACATTCAAATACATTTCTCAGGATTAGCCCAAAAGTGGACAATTTAGTAATTCAAAGTTTCCAGGGGTCTGGTATGATTAGATCAAGATATAAGTAGGTAAATGAAACACCCTTTGATCTAGAAGGTCACTTTATCAAGTCACTTTACTCTCATTCAGTAATCAATGAGAGACAACAGGTTCTATCATAGGTTATTTAAAAATTGATGTGTATTCAAATTACAATATATATAAAGGTTCTTTTACATATGCCACTCTTCCTGTCATTGTAGGTATCCCAAAGTCCCGGCTTTATTAATCATTTTTCTCCATAGATGGAAATTGATGGGGTCACAGATTGCCAATCAGGAGAGGTTGAAGACCAAGCAGATAATGGATATTATTAGCCGCTCCATGCGACCCTCTAAATAATTCAGGTTTGGTGGGATAAACTATAGGGTATGCCAAAACAGTTATCTATCCACAAGCTGCCTTTTGTTCCCAGGTCTGTCATGGCTTGGACCTGAAAGCCATTATCTGCCAAATTATTTTTCATCAAGTGAGGATGTAGGGTATAATCCCTTGTCTTTGCAGCTGAAGAGGACTATCTTGGATGGAGTCCAATTAGTTCTCAAACCTACCCCTCCAACATCAGAAAGTTATTTGTTTTGCCAGCAGCCAGCATGAAATTTTATAGGCCAGATACCAGCACTCAGTGAGCCACCTTGCCAGCATGCAGAGAGTTTCTTTGTTTTATACCCTTACTAAGGGGACCAATAAGAACAGGTACAGAGTTAGCTTTATGGGTTCATAATCATCCCAGAGGGGTGAGGGAATCTGTTGTAATAGCAAGGAGATGTGAGCAGAATACAAACAAATCCTATCCTTGCACAAAGACTTGAGCTCTGAGAAGTCTAGATGGTGCCTCTTGCCCCATCATAGGCCCTTCTGGAATTATAGCAACTGTTTAAGTTCATTCTGTGATAGTTGATGAAGATGAGGTTGCAATTTAGTAATAATTCAGGCTACTTTGCCATGCCCTCTCCACTATCCCTTTACCCACCAGTGACACTGTTTCTTTGATTACATGTTGGTGGAAAGTACTGTACTAGTTTGCTTTTCAGAATACTAGTGTTATTCTATCTACATTCATAGACTTCTGGAATGCCAAAGTAGTACAGCATCCTGCTTGTTTCCTTCCAATAGACAGTTGACATAGAATATTCTACACTGTCTTATGTACAGTAAATATTAGTAGCAGATATCACTTTAAGAGTGTTAACACGATATTAGGAATAGACTTATCCTGATGGATGCTAAATCAAACTGCTTGTATATAATATCTCATCAGTCCTTTTAAGAACATTATAAGACATATTAATTAAAATCTGAGACCCAGGATGCTTATGTAACCATCCAATAGTCAGTAATTTCTAGGCCTCTGGTGCAACATCTTATATTCTTATAAGATTTTCATGTTGCTTCATGAAATTCAAACTCTGGCTTCAACCACATAATTTGGAGTAAGGAGGTATGAAGCAATTCTTTGGAAATTTTCCAGGTGCTGAGAGCAGGAGAAACATAGGGAGAAAATTAGGCAGTGGACAGTTTGCAAGTGCAGTGCCAGTAGTTCAAGCTTCTACTATACAGTTGCATAGTGAGCACTCTCCGTGAGGCAAGCTTATGTTGTAGCACAATAGTGTTACCTGTATATTGAGATTCAGATATTGGACATGGGGCAGCTGCATAAAGGACTAGGAAGAGAGGAGACATTTGCAAGGGATAATACAAACGCTGGAGATAATTCTAAATAGTCAGTGTAGATGAATAAAGTAGGGAAAGAATGATATTGTTGTGTAGTGGAGAGAAGATAATCTATCAAAGTTGTGACTGGAATATAAAATTTAAATTTATCCAATAAATTTGTGTGTCATAAAGTAGACTAAGTTTTTCCTTATTAACTCAGAACAAACAAAATGATCTACCAAAATACTTAGGAAACAGATGATCAGATGATCAATAGATTTTTTTTTCCCCTCACTGTTTTGGTTGAACATTTTCAGTGAACCATCTTAGAAAAGCTCTCAATGCCAAACTTAAGTGTTTAAATAGCAATAGGGAAATAAGTAGATAAATTCTGAGGACAGATTTAAAATGGAGAAAATGGCACATAATAACATGTTAATATTTTCTTTTTAAACTTCTCTTATCATCAATTCATGTCTAACAAATCTTATGGTGAGCCTAGACAAAAGATAATTTATTTTAATAGCTCTCTTGATTAAGGAATCTTTAATGATTAAGTTTCTGAGTATGAGAGACATTTTTGTCTCTTCTTTTTTCAGGCTTGGGGTATACACACACTTTCTTATTTCAGATTAAACACACGAGTTGGAAGGGAAATATTTTCTAAACATGAAAACACTTGTTCAAAACCACAGTGATAACTGTCAGAGGGGAGAGGAGTTGTAGGGAGGTTAAAAGAATTATACAGAGAGAATCCAAGATGGCAGCATAGGTAAACGCCTACACTGCTGCCTCACACAACAATTTCATAACTACAACTAAAAGACAGAACGGACATCATCCAGAACCACAGGAAAGCTGGCCGAGTATAAGTTCTACAACTAGAAAGGAAGAGAGGGGCTCACAGAAACCCAGAGGAACTGCAAAAAGCTGAGGTACGGAGACACATGCGCTGAGAGAGCGGATGCCCGAGTACCTGGCTGGTTTTCTCTGGCAGGAGGGAAATGGAGACTCCCAACGGCACTGAACCCCTTATCCTACAACACTAAACCCCATATCCAGCCAAAACTCATATGGGGGGAGTTTGGACTGTGAAAAGGGAGAAGTGCACGGAAATTTAGGGGAGTCGCAAAAGATAGGAGGTTTGGTCGAGGTCGCACACAAGCATGGTGCGATGCAGAGGACAGATTGCTGATTGTGCTGCTGGCTTTCGCAACTGGGCGGGAGACAGACCCTCCCAACTGTGCCACTTCTGAGTCCACTGGGCCCCTGTTTCAGGCGAAACCCTGGAGATCTAGACTTGTGTGGTCCTGGTGCGCAGGGGAGCTGGAAAGGCAGCGGTCTAGAGGCACTGCGGGCGCGTGCTCGCACAAGGACCGCTCCAGCGATTACCCAGTCATGTGAGACTCGGGGGCCGTGGAGGGCGGGGCCGACTGGAAGGTAAGGCAGTCCCTTAAGCCTTGAGACTCCACCCATCCCAAGCTCAACAGAGGCTTCTTTGGTTCTGCAAGTACAGAAGTTTCCCCGACAAAGTAAAAATGAAAAGACAAGGGAAGGGATCACAAAAAAAAGAAATGGAGGGAAAAAAAAAAAAAACGACTGGATATAGAGTTCAAAACCATGCTTATAAGGTTTTTCAAGAATAGGCTAGAAAAGATGGATAAATTTAGCGAGAGCCAAGAGGAGATGCAAAAAAGCCAACTGGAGATGCAAAAGAGCCAACTAGAAATGCTAGAGATGATGCATAAATTTAGAGAGTCCCAAGAGGAGATGAAAAAGGACCAACTAGAGACACTGACTGAAATAAAAAATATTATACAGAGTCCTAACAGCAGACTAAAGAAAGGCAAGAATCAAGTCAAAAATTTGAAATGTAAAGAAACAGAAAACACTCAATTGAAAAAGCAAGAAGAGAACAGAATCCAAAAATGTGACTATAATGAAAGGAGACTCTGGGACAGCTTCAAGCGTACCAACATCAGAATTGTGGGGGTGCCAGAGGAAGAGAGAGAGCAAGATACTCAAAACCTATTTAAAGAAATAATGACTGAAAACTTCCCACATCTGGTAAAAGAAATAGACTTACAAGTCCAGGAAGCAAACAGAACCCCATATAAAAGGAATCCAAAGATGACCACACCAAGACACATCATAATTTAAATACCAAGAGCAAAAGACAAAGAGAAAATATCAAAAGCAGCAAGAGAAAAACAGTTTATTACCTACAAGGGAGCACCCATATGACTGTCAGCTGATTTCTCAACAGAAACCATGCAGGCCAGACGGGAGTGGCAAGAAATATTCAACGTGATGAATAGCAAGAACCTACAACCAAGAATAATCTATCCAGCAAAGCTAACATTCAGAATTGAAGGGCAGATAAAGAGCTTCACAGATAAGAAAAAGCTAAAGGCGTTCATCAACTCCAAACCAGTGTTATATGAAATGCTGAAGGGTACTCTTTTAGAAGAGGAAGAAGAAAAAGGTAAAAGCCAAAAAATTATGAACAACAAATACATACCTATCAACAAGTGAATCTAAAAATTAAGTGAATTAAAAATTTGATCAACAGAATAAACTGGTGAATATAATAGAATCAGGAGCACAGAAAGGGTGTGAACTGATAATTCTCAGGGGGAAAGGGGTGAGGGGTGTACAGGGAGAGACTGGACAAAAATCATACACCTATGGATGAGATCAATGGGAGGGAGCTAAGGGCAGAGGGAGGGGTGGGAGCTGGGTGGAGGGGTGCTATGGAGGGGGAAAAAAGAGAAATAAATGTAATAATCTGAATAATAAAGATTTAATTAAAAAAAGAATTATACATAGAAAGAGAGGGAGAGAGAGAGAGAGAGAGAGAGAGAGAGAGAGAGAGAGAGAGAGACTTATATATACAGAGAGTAGTATGGCAATATGGGAGAGATAGCCAGAGGGAAAGGGACTGGGGAAGGTAAAAGTAGGTATGGGGATAAATGATTATGTACACATGAGATCTATATAATTTTATTAACCAATGTCACCCCAATAAATTCAATAAAATTTAAAAAACACAGTGAGATATTACCTCACACCTGTTAGAATGGCTATTAACAATAAGAGAAGAAATAGCAAGTGTTGAAGAGGATGTGAACATAAAGGACCCCTCACTCATTGCTGGTGGAATTATAAACTGGTACAGCCACTATGGAAAACAGTGTGGAGGTTTCTTTAAAAGGTCAGAATATAGTTTCCTTATGACTCATTAATCTCTATTCTTGGTATCAACATGAAAAAAATGAAAACATTTATTCATAAAGCTATATTTTCACCTATGTTTATTGTAACATTATTCACGGTAGAAACAAATGTAATAATATGGAAATAACCTAAATATCCTTCAACAGATGATTTAATAAAGAAGTGGTACATATATACAATGGAATACTATTCAAAAACAAAAAAAAGATGAAATATTGTCATTTGTGATAGCATGGATAGATCTTAAAGAGTATCATGCTAAGTGAAATAAGATAGAAAAAGATAAAAACCATATGATTTTACTCATATGTGGGATATAAAACAGAAAGCAGCAAATGAACAAATAAGATAAACTCATAGACACACAATAGAGTGGTGGTTACCAAAGAGAGTTAGAAACATCAATTACATGGTAAAGAGGGTCAATATATTGTGATGGAGGGAGACTTGACTTTATATGGTGAGCACACAATGACATATATACATGATGTATTGTAGAATTGTACACTTGAAAATTATATAATACTAGAGGCCTGGTGCATGACTGTGCATGGAGTGGGGGGTGTCCCTCAGCTCACCCTGTATCCTCTCCAACCTGGGACCCCTCGAGGGATATCTGACTGCCTGTTTAGGCCTGATACCAGTGGAATCAGGCCTCAATGGGCAGTCAGACATCTCTCTTACAATCCAGGACTATACATCTCTCTCACAATCCAGAATTACTGGCTCCCAATTGCTCGCCTGCCTGCCTGCCTGCCTGGCTACCTGTTAGCCCCTAACCACCTCTGCCTGCCAGCCTAATCACCCCCTAACCATTCCCCTGCCACCTTGATTGATGCCTAACTGCTCCCCTGCAAGTCAATTGCCCTTAACTGCCCTCCCTTGCAAGCTGGTCATCCCCAACTGCCCTCCCCTGCTGGTCTGATTGCCCACAAATGCCCTCCCCTTTGTCCATCTTATGGTATCTATCTTGTGTCCACATGGGCATAGCTATCTCTGGCCACATGGGGGTAGCCATCTTGTGTGTTGGAGTGATGGCCAATTTGCATGGTACCTCTTAAAAATATAGGCTTACTAATTTAAATATTTAATTCAATAAATTAAAACAGATAAAAATTGGTCAGGCAGAAAAAATTTTTTTAACAATATTAATGACAGTTACATATTCATTAACTGCATTTCAATAACATCCTTTAATAAAGATTCCAAGAAAGTACAGGAATTAAATAATGTGTTGATTCTATTATATAAATAAATAGTCATAATTATGTTTTAATGTTGTCTGTGGATATTCTTTTTCTCAGATTAAACAGTAAACAACAAACAATAAAAGAGAGTGGGAATAAAATTATCCTGGTCTTTTATGCTAAATCTCATATTTGGTCTCCTTTTAACCAGTGGCTTAAATTTAGGGTTTGTAACCATGAGAAGCTATTATTCTATCAGTATAGTTTCAAATCGCCATTCTAAATATTCATGACTCCAGAGGTCCCTTTTTAGTGACCAGATCATCAACATATGACACTTCATACAATGAGTAAACTAAAACTCATAAGGGAGTATTCATTTACTTATTCATGCTTTTAAATTAAAAAAAAATTATTGAATTTATTGAGGTGACCTCCTATCTAATAAAAGAGTAATATGCAAATTGACCATCACTACAATACACAAGATGGCTGCCTCCATGTGGTCAAATATGGCTGCCCCCATATGGACACAAGATGGCTGCTACAAGATGGCCTGCAGGGGAGGGCAGTTGTGGGTGATAAGGCCAGTAGGGGAGGGTATTTAGTGGTGACTGGGCCAGCAGAGGAGGGCAGTTGTAGGGGGACCCATGCCTGCAGGGGAGGGCAGTTGGGGGGGGGACCAGGCCAGCAAGGGAGGGCAACTAGGGGGGACCAGGCCTGCAGGGAAGGACAGTTAGGGGTGACCAGGCCTGCAGAGGAGGGCAGTTGGGGGCGACCAGGCTGGCAGAGGAGGGCAGTTAGAGGTGACCAGGCCAGCAGGGGAGGGCAGTTAGGGGCAATCGGGCCAGCAGGGGAGCAGTTAGGCATCAATCAGGCTGGCAGGGGAGTGGTTAGGGGTGATAAAGCTGGCATGCAGAAGTGGTTAGGGGCAATCAGGCAGGCAGGCAGGCGAGCAGTTGGGAGCCAGCAGTCCTGGGTTGTGAGAGGGATATCTGATTGCTCATTTAGACCCAATCCCACTGGGCAGTCATAAAACTGTGACTTATAATCTACTGATAAGGTAGACTTAATGTACATCTCAAGTGATAGTGCATACTGAAAACACAGCAGTGGTCTGGAGATTATCACAGTTTTCACAATGCCATCTGAAGTGGAATGTTTGTTACTATTTATTTGAAGATTATATAAACAAATTCAAAGAGATATTTAAATTATGATAATATTGTCAGACATGTAATTACTGGATATTATTTTTATATATTATCTAAGAATAATATTTTGGATTTTGTAAATGGAAAATTTAAAGTATATCTTACTATCTTCCACTTTCAATTTATTTTATTTGAAAACATATAAATTCAGTAATTTGATGTCTTTGATTATCACTGTTAAATTTAGAAAATCTTATTGTTCTTCAAAGTACCATTCATTTTCAATGAGCATTTCTCAGTGTTTGTTACCTGTATTAGATGGTTTACTATACTGTCTTTAGGCCATGACAGTATTTATTTCTATGCTCTTCAGACTATGCCCATTCTTGGGTCTCTATGTAGCAAATGTAGTTGTGATATATTTTCACCAGGTAAAAGTAATAAGAACATGATATATCTTGTGTAAATGACTGAACCGTACCATGAAAGCCTGGTTTAAAGGCATATAAATTAAAAAAAACACTAATTTTGCTTCTAGGAATATATCCCAAGAAATCAAAAATACCAATCAGAAAGAGTATATGCAGCCCTATGTTATAGCAGCACAATTTACAAAAGCTAAGATTTGGGAACAACCTAAGTGCCCCTCAGCAGAAGAGTGGATTAAAACACTGTTGTACATCTACACAATGGAATACTATGTAGCTATAACAATGAAAGAACTCTACCATTTGCAGCAGCATGCATGGACCTGAAGAGCATTATGCTAACTGAAATAAGCTAGTCAGAGAAAGATAAGTATCACTCACATGTGGAATCTAATGAATAATATAAACTAATGAACAAAAATAGATCCAAAGACATAAAGCATGGGACAAACTGTCAAACCTCAGAGAAAATGCATGGGAAAGTAGGCATATGAACTTGCATTCATACATACACAAACCATGGACACAAACAATAGGGGTTGAAGGTCTGGGGTGAGAGGCTGGGGCAGTCTGGGAAAGGTTAATGGGGAAAAGAGGGACATATGTAATACTTTCAACAATAAAGATACTTAAAAAAAGAAACCCTGTAAAAACACACATTTATGATCAAAACAACAACCAAAAATAACAAAGGCAATGGTGCCTTTTTATCACAGGACTAACTGTGCAGTATACCTTTCTACCAGAGATTTACAGAATATATCTGGATTCCTAATTATATGCTTATGATAGGATTATAACAACTTTGAAAGTCACAAGCTACTTTGTGCTAAATGTATAAGTTGGGGTGGGATGGGGTAAAGAAAGGTAACATATATGTAGTCTTATCTCCGCCAGTGAAATCTAATTGCTAAGTCAATTAGAAAAGATTAGCATTAACAATGCCACAAAACCAAGGCTGCTAACAAAGACTCATGATGAACATCAACAACCTGATTTATGAAATAAACAAATTAACAAAATCATACAAGATGCTACCTGATGGAGAAAAGGAAGTGCAGGTACAAATGGAAAGAGGATACAAAATGGTGGCAGAATAGGCAGACATGTCCTGAGCCTTGTCCCGGAGCAGATAGAATGAGCACTAAATCAAATAACATCCACCCTGAATTGGTGAAATAGACACAGCTGATGAGACAGTTCACTGCCAGGAAGGGCAGAGGAAGCCTAGAGAATGGTAAAATAAGGGATCTGGACTAGAGAGAACTGTGAGACCTCTGAGCCCAAAAGGTCAGAAGGAAGCTGCATGGAACTGAGGCCACATCCCTTGGGAGAGGCATAGCATCTGACTATGGAAGGAGGTCCACAGGACTGTGGGAAGCAAGGGATTCTAGATCTAAGTCCAGAGCCACAAGAGACTGAGCCCTAAAGGAGCAGCCTGAATGGCTGCCTAAGCCACGCTGTGTCAGGCAGAGAGGGACTCACAGTGGCACAGCTCTTTGCCCTCTTTTTGGTCTTTGCTTTTATTCACTAAACCTCATTCATTGGACCTTTCAAATACAAAAACTCACCTGTGGCTGAGGAGCAGGTAGAGGTGCAGACTTGTGGAGTCTGGGGAGAGGCTGGGAGAGGAGAGGGTCAGGAAGAGGTGCCCGCAATTCTGCCGCTGAGTACACCAGACATGCCAGACATAGGCAGCCATATTCTCTTGAAGAGATAGTTCCTCCCTGTAGTCACCAGGCAGCCACACCCAGACTACAACCTGAGGGGTACAAAGGATACAAAAAAAAAAAAATCTGAATCATCCCTGAGAGTCCTTAGGGACAGGCCTCAAGAAAGGCTGTTCAGCCCTAACTGGTTTGGCTCAGTGGATAGAGCGTTCTAAAAGGTTCCAGGTTTGATTCTGGTCAAGGGCATGTGGGGAGTGTGCAGGAAGCAGCTGATCAATGTTTCTCTCTCATTGATGTTTCTAACTCTCTATCCCTCTACCTTCCTTTCTGTAAAAAAATCAATTAAAAAAATTTTTTTAAAAGAGAGATTGTTCAGTCCTGGCAACAGGAAACTGAGAAGTGGTAGACAGTACAGAAAAATGGGATCTTAAACTAGCTCTCATGGGGAATTAAAACTCAGCAGAAAGGAACGACACTTTCCTTTTTCATTTTAATTTAATTTAATTTTATCTCTTTTTGTCTTTTTGGTTTATTTTCCTTTGTTTCTGTATTTACTATTTCTTTATGCATTATTTTTCCATCATTTTAATTTTTTATTTTGTTCTATTTTTAATTATTTTTAAATTACGTAATATTTTTTCTTCTCTTTCTTGTTGTCCTTATCTGCTCATCCTCTGTCTACTTCCTCTTTACTGAACTGAGGTACTCTCCATATTCACCTAACTTTTTTTTTTTTTTTTTTTTTTTTTTTTTTTTTTTTTTTTTTTTTACTTTTTTTTATTTTTATTAATTTTTTATACATGTTTCCCCATGCCCCCCCTCCCTCCCAGGCATACCCCAACCCCCCCAGTGTCTGTGTTCATTGGTTATGCTTATATGCATGCATACAAGTCCCTTGATTGATCTCCCATCTACCCCACCTAACTTTAATCTTCCTGCTATAATTTCAGTCTGTTTGAGGCTTTACTGCC
>PVJN01053076.1:0-13857 GCA_004026805.1 Lasiurus borealis | reverse complement strand
ACAGGAGGCCAGATGATCCCTTTCCATAAAGGACTGGGTTTTCATGCAGTGCTGACGCTGAATCTGATAAGAACTTAGTAGTTTCTGTGGGTGAAACCTGAATCGAGGAAGCAATACTATTTTCATTTCTGAAAATCATCTATTTCCAGTGTAGCAATCACCTAGAATGTCCACACTTCAATAAAAGGATTTCAAATGAGGACTCTCTTCTTTCCTGCAGTTCCCCTCTTAATTCTATCTTAAAGTGCATCTTGAATCTGAATGAGCTCCAGACAAACGTCACATACAACAGACAGGAGAATTCAGACCAATGCATTTATTATGCTCAGGAATCACAGCTGACTCCCAGCGTTGCCAAATCAAGCAGGGTTTGCACAAACTGCGCGTGGTTTTCATAAGCATTGATTGCAGCCAAAATGCTGTTTTGTGAGTTGAATATTTATCCAATTGCCAAGTCACCAGGGTTAACTCTGCATCGGTGTGAGGGTTTATTAAGCTCATTTTATAACTTTTTGCTTACTAGTGTATTTGGTTTTGCAAAAATGTAATATAAGCATGAAAATTTCCTTCCAAATTACTGCCGATGAAGACAATGTTTTGTTTTGTTTTGATAAATCCTGAGCAGTTAAAATACAATCACATACCAAAAAAAGCCCACAAATAATACAAATCAATTCCTCCAGAGATTTGGGACTATGAAAATGTAATTTTTATCTATAAAGAGAAATGTGCCCCTGCATCTTTATCTAAACAACCACTAAATAATTACTAGCAGAGTAGATCCATAAAAACAATAATGAGTTTTCCATGCACCATATTGTAGACTAGATAAAAAATAGAGTCAAAGGCCCAGAGGGATTTGGTAGCATACAGTTCTGCATGTAGAAGCAATGGAAACAATGCAGGACTTAGGCACAGTAACAGACAGGATTTTCCCTAAGGAACTTGTTATTACAAAATATATCTAAAGAGTCTCTAAAAAGCACTTGAATATTGGCCATCTGACATTCTACAGTAATCGCTTTTTACTGAAATTCAGTCTTACTTATATACCTATTCATGTGTTTTTAGATGAGGAAAGGAAGAAAAAAGCAAAACATAATTGTTTTGAATTGGATTCACTCCTTTAAGATTTGAATCTGTTTAGAATAGAAATGTTATCCCTGTGATTGACCCTCTTATTGTCAATCTCTGCTAAGAAAGGAGAGAAAAAGGAGAGAAAGGGAATCTAAAGCACACTCATCTTTTGGGCCATTGTTCTAGAAGAAAGAGCTCCCAGGGAAAGGATGGTTTCAGTTGACCATGGTGTCAAGCTTCATGAAAAATGAGAGGCTCGTAAAGCAAAAACTCCAGCATGAAACCACCAATGCCAACTTGGGAAACAGGAGGAATATAATTAAGTTGACTTAAAAGCAAACTTCAACTTGAACATATTGCTGGTTACTTGACAAGGTGACCAGTCTTAGCATCTTAAAGGCAAAGGCAGAAGGAAATCCACACTCACTAAACAGTAAATTTATATCTCATTGCCAGCTGCCCAATTCTGATAGAATTATTTTTGTTCTTTACTGATGTAACAGCAAGGTTGTTGTTGATGCTCTGGAATGATTGTTATGTGTATTTCCATGTGGAAATTATCAGCACACAAAGCAGTCAGGCCACACCTAACTATTGCACTTTGAAAATTCCAAACATTACACTGTATAACATTGTACACTTTCAGATCCCCTAAGTTTATTTTCACATTATTCTGTAGAACACTGGAAGTCCTAGATATACTAACAATTTCAAAATTTAGTACTAAAATTTAAGAGTGCAAATTTTTAAAATATCCATATTTAATGTTATCATTTGTTTTAGTAATACTTAAAACCAAAAATACTTAAAATGTAATTCTAAAATACCTTAATAATATATAATCAGATACAAAGATTAATTTTCAAAGGATCATTTTATTATAATTCTAAGATCTAAAGTCCAGAAAACTTTTATTAAAAAATCTAAATGAGCCAAAACTGGTTTGGCTCAGTGGATAGAGCGTTGGCCTGCAGACTGAAAATTTCTGGGTTCAATTCCAATCAAGGGCATGTATCCTGGTTGCAGGCACATCCCCAGTAGGGGGTGTGCAGGAGGCGGCTGATGGATGTCTCTCTCTCATCGATGTTTCTAACTCTCTATCCCTCTCTCTTCCTCTCTGTAAAAAATCAATAAAATATATTTTTTAAAAAATCTAAATGATCCTAATATGGTATCTATACATATAAAAGGCTAAGTGACCAACTGTCCATCCAACTGACTAATCAACCAGCTCACACATATGATGTGCACTGCCACTCCTATCTAATAAAGAGAAACATGCAAATTGACATACCTCTGCTACACCCACAAGCCATACCCACCAGCCAATCAGGAGGAAGTATGCAAATTAACCCAACCAAGATGGCAGTGGTCATAGAGCTAGAGTGAGCAGGAGGCTTGGATTGCCACCAGCTATGGCAGAAGCCAAGCTTCCTGCCCACCCTAGCCAGCCCTGGCCTCCACTCAATGCTACAAAGTTTTAATTATAGAAGATAAATAAATCTCAGATACCTGCTTCCAGCCAGCCTTGGCTTCTGCTCAAGGAGGTGCTGAAAAAAAAAAAAGAAAGAAAAAAGGAAGGGCTGGGAGGTTGGGTTTCTGGCAGCCGTCGCTGGCCTGCAAACCACCACAGGCCCTTCACCCAGGATGCCCACACACTAAGGGAACCCCCACCATAATCTAGGACACCCTTCAGGGCAAACCAGCCGGCCCCCACCTGTGCACCAGGTCTCAATACTACTAAAAGGATAATATGCTAATTAGACTGGGAGACCTTCCAGGAGACCTTCCAGACATTCTTCTGGACAAAGCCTTGGTGGCTGGGCCAAGGTAGAGGCGGTTAGAGGCCAAGAGGGGAAGGCAGTTGTGGATGATCAGGCTGGTAGTGGTCAGGACCGTTGGGGGTAAGCAGACCGCAGAGGGGCAAGTTGGGGACAAGCAGGCCATCAGTGGGGGTCAGTTGGAGGTGATCAGGACAGTGGAGGCGAGGGCACTTTCGAGTGAGCAGGCTGGCAGGGGAGGCAGTTGGGGGCGAGCACACTGACACATGGGGTAGTTTGGGGTGATCAGGCTGGCAGGGGAGCATTTGGGGGCCAGCAGGCCAGTGGTGGAGCAGTTAGGGGTGAGCAGGCTGGCAGAGTGGTTAGGGGCAATCAGCCAGACAGGCAGGCAGGTGAGCAGTTAGGAGCCAGCAGTCCCAGATTGTGAGAAGGATGTCTGACTGCTGGTTTAGGCCTGATCCCTGTAAACTAGCAATAGAACATCCTTTGAGGGGTCCCAGATTGGGGAGGGTGTAGGCCCAGGCTAAGGAACACTCCCTCCCCTGTGCACGAATCTCATGCACTGGGCCACTAGTTTAAAAATAAATGTTGACTCGCACATACACAATACATATAAAGTTCCAGCTGGTGCCAATCGCATGTGTGTGTTTTTGATCTGTCATTGTCGATCGTGAACTTGGTTGACACTTCTATTATAGAGAAAGGGCGAATAGCAATATTAAAATATTTCTTCTAATTAATTTCCTTTCAATGTGCACAAATCCATGCACAGGCCACTAATTTAATAATACTGCTAAATGAAGTGGATTTCATACTTTATTCTTATCTAATAAATGAAAATACTTAACAAAGTTATTGTCAGAATGTTGACTTAGTTGGATATGCTCATCATCACTTTTACATGTTACACAAAAAGACCAACAACAACAAAAAAAGAAAATGTTGAAGATGTAGTGTCAACATACCAAGTGCTGGGTAAGATGATTATTCATTTCACCTTTATAAAGCTAAAAAATTTCATGTTGACAGCTTCTAGAAAAGGAGTTTCAGTGCACTCATTCATTTTGTAAATATATGTTACATGTCAAGCATATCTCCAATTCTGTTAGCCAACAAGCATAAAAAATGAATGAGAAGTATGTGGTAACATTCTACTTAGGCAGGCAGCCATGTAAGCACCTATCATGATATAACGTGATAAATACCAGGATCCTGCTGTACGGCAAATTCATCAAGTCCGTTCCGGCCTTGTGTCATACCCAGGCTGTGCCTTCTGCCTGGAACACTTTTGCCCAGTTTACTACATGATCCAAGGACATACAACACACAGTGTCTGCTCAGATTGTTCCTCCACAGAGACATGGTTTATTTCCTTCCTAGCACTGGCTGCTCTGTCACTGTAGTGTGGAGCTGTATTTCCTATCTTCCTATTGGACATGCACTCCTAGTGCTCAGAGGACAGCCTGGCATACTTGCAGCCATGTATATCATGTACTTGGGAAAAAATGCTGTAAGAGAAAGCATCTGCTGCAACATCCCTGAGCTCTGTTCAGGACCCTCCACCTGTGGGGGAGGAGGCTCATTAGGTAGACTAATGATAATAGTCATATTTCTCCCATTTTCTTGTGCATTTCCAGAAAACCTTAAAATATGTTCCAAGTTAATTTGTTTTCAAATAATCTTTATGAAGTAGGTAATCCAATGTGAAAGTTATTTTCCTGTAGGCATATTTTACAAACTAAATTGCCTTGCATGCTAATGGCAAAGCTGACTCAGAAAGGGAACTGTGGTCCTGGTACTCAGATTGAGAGAAGTCTGAGCTTCACAGTCAGACAGACATGGGCTCAAAACTCCACAACCTGTGTTACTTGGTTACACTACTCAACTTCTCTGTGTTTCCTCACAAGGGTGTTTTTCATAGCAAATCACAAAATACATGTAAAGTGATTAACCGGATGCCTGGCGCATAGACAGAGTTTAAAATGTCAGTTTTCATCACTTTTACCAGGCAGCATCCAAAATTCTTCCCAGTCATGGAGCCAAGATAACCTGGACTTAGAAAATTTGATCAGCCTTTTTCTGGAGCTATATAATTATATCCCTAGCCATAGCAAAGTTAAAGTTAAAATTGAGATCATACAAACACCCACACAGAATATTACAGCATAAAGAATGGAATTTAGGCATTCTAGATGACACATGAATATGATTACATAATCCATCTTTTTTAATATATAGTTTTATTGATTTCAAAGAGAATCAGAAAGAATTAGAGAGAGAGAGAGAGAGAGAGAGAGAGAGAGAGAGAGAGAGAAATATCAATGATGAGAGAGAATCATTGGTCAGCTGCCTCTTGCAAGCCCCACACTGGGGGTTGAGTACACAACCTGAGCATATACCCTGACTAGGAATTGAATGATGACCTCCTGATGGGTTGATGCTCAACACTGACCTATACCAGCTGGGCTCCATAATTTTTTATAAAATTAGTTAAAATGATAGCATGTCACCCCCTTCAATAAACAAAGGGATACCACTATTGATTGGTAGAACAGCTCATGTTTTAGTTACACTGTACCTTGTGTGACTAGCAAGAACATGCTTTCTCTGGTTTTTGTTTTCAGGGTAATATCTGATTTTATCTATGATTAATGGGTGCTATATATCTCCACTTTCCCTGTAACCCCCAAAATCACACTTATTGTTCCCTAGTCCGATATTAGTAGAAGTGAAGTGATCGCTATTCCAGGACTTTACACTGGGAAGGCATTTCCCAAAGCTCCATTCCAAACTGGAAGTTTCCTTCTCTGTGCGCATCTGCCAGTTAGGCTCTCAGCCACTGGTATTCACTGGGGGTTTCAGTCTAGAGGATTCTACCTGGTTTTTAACTTAACTCTAGGACACTTATCACCATACATTCCTTTGATTTCTGTGATTTGGCAGCACCACAGAAAGTATGTCTTATTTATGACCTTTTCATTTTCAACATAGGCCAGAACTAGCTCTGTAGCGCTTATGAAGTTGATAAAATTTGTCTAGGAGCCTCTCTCTTCATATCCATTCTAGCACATACTTTTTAACATATATTTATTTATGTCAGAGAGGAAGGGAGGGGGAGAGAGAGAGATGAAACATCAATGATGAGATAGAATCATTCATCGGCTGCCTCCTGCACACTTCCCACTGGGGATTGAGTCTGCATTGCTCTGGCCAGGACTGAAACCCTAACCTCCTGGTTCATAGGCCAATGCTCAACCACTGAGCCAGGCCGGCTGGGCAACAAACACATATTTTTATAGCCATGAACAGGCCTATCTCCAGGTCTTTTTATCTACTCTATTTGTAATACTGATATTCAGAGAATATCTTCCAAATCAACCCTTCACCAATTTCTTTCAAAATGGCCCTTCACTTAGGATCCTACCTTGTATAGTCATCCTCAGAGAATTTCACTTATTAATTTTTTTCATTAATGTACCTATCTTATCAATATCTAGCTATTGGATACTTAAAACATGCCAGAAGAAAAAATTGTCTCTGTCCTTGAAATAGTTCAGAGAAAGAAGATACATGAAAAGAAGTGACTAGATTAACTTGGCAACTTCCATCTTGAAGCTGAATCTATTGCTGTGATGAATCCAAAAACAGATACAACTGCTCAGAACATCATAACAAATTCATATTAAACTTTTGTAGCAAGTAACTATATTAGGTATGCACTTAGTAAATAAGCTGTTTATGAAAAAATTTAGTATTATATACATTTATGTGATTTTTTTAAAATTTGAAATATTCTAGGCTTAGCCAGTCATTAAATAGTAATTAAGCAGATATATACCCACCACCTAACATGAGAAAGAAAACATTTGAGATTTAGTTCGTGTCTCTAACATGTATTCTAGAAGATAGTGTCAGTTTCTATCTGAAGGTTTGAAACTAGCCTGTAGTTGGTGTTTATTATTCCCATTAACATTTTAATACTTTCTACATTTCATGCATCCATGTGCAACATGTGATATTTTACATGGTTTTAAGCTTTATATAAATGTACCTATTATCCTACTGCTTGCTTTTACTCACAACATTAAGTTTGCAAGATTAATCCACACTGCTACTTGTAGCTGTAATTCATTTTCTGTATAAATAATGCAATTTATTTATGTACTGTGCTATGAAGAACTAATTCAGCCAGTATGGATTGTCCACAACCTGCACATTGCAAACAAATATTTGGCCCTTGCATAGATCCTAGGACATAGCTTCTAAAACCTTTAAATATCCTGCCTGGTAAAAGTGTCCTTGTTTGCTTAGGGATTTGGGGTGGTGCCAGCCAGTCTATGCTACCAATGTGACTTATGGTAGATGACCTAGGTCAAGTAGTATCAGACTGACCTGTAGAGAGGCTAGAGAATAAGGTCAGCTTAAGATCAGCCTCACAGGTGCTCAGCCAAGACTAAGGGATCAACCCCAATAAAAACCTTGGACACCAATACCTAGAGGAGCTTCCCTAGTTAGCAATGCCTTGTGAGTGTCGTCACATGTTGTTACTCGGAAAAATAAGTGCTGCTTGTTGTATGCCACTGGGAAAGCATAATTGGAAATTTATACATGACTATGGACAATTAGAAGCTGCTAGATCCTGCATTATGCACTTTTTTCCAGTTGTTAATTTTAACCTTTCTGTATCCTGCCACTGTAATAACCATGAGTATAACAACTTTACTGAGTTCTTTGAGTCCTTTTATCAAATCATAGATCTTGAGGGTGGTTTTGAAACTTCCAAATACAAATACTCTTCCTCTGTTTGACATCGGTTTGTAAATAGTTGCTATTGCATGCAATACTTATGAAGAAAGTACCATACATTTTGCTTATATGTGAGTGAAATTCTTGAGTCATAGGAATTGTGTTCTAAAATTGTAAACTGTTCTCCAAAGTAGTTGTGCCATTACACAATTCCACTAACTTTAAGAATTCCTATCACTTGCACTTGTGTTTAAGTTTTTTTATTGATTTTTAGAGAGGGAGGAAAGGAGAGAGAAACAGCAATGTGAGATGGAAACATTGCCTCTTGCATTCCCCCTACCAGGGATTGAGCCTGCAACCCTGGCATGTGCCCTGAACAGAAATCAAACTGGCAATCTGTCAGAGCACAGGATGACACTCATCCAACTGAACCATACTGGCCAGGGACCATCATTCATATTTTCACTAGCACTGGGTATTGCTAGACTTGTGGCTCTGGAAATCTAATATGGTAAGAGAGCATTTCATTGTTTGAAATTTGCATTTCCTTGATGATAAATGAAGCTGCTGAGTGTTTTACTGTGTGAGTTGAGATTTTCTGTGCATTGCCTACTCATATAATTTGACTTTACTATTGTATTATATGTTTTTATTATTTATGTTTTTGAATTAATTAAATATTACAAATATGGCAAATATATGTTCCTGTGACTTATCATTTCAATTTATCAAAATTTGTAGTAAAAAGTTTGAAGATCCTCAATGTAGTGAATTTTATCTTTCTTTTTCTTAATGATTTATACATTTTTCTATCTTATTTAAGAGACTTTCCCTAGATCATTGTCATAAAAATTAGCTTTCTATATTTTCTCCTAAATATTTTAAATGTTTGCTTTATTTTTCTGTAGGACAGGACATGGGAAAGATTTTCCTTTCCCCACATAAATAATCAAATTCCCTCATAATACTTTTATATAAGAAATACATTATTCCATGTTTAATGTTTCCCTTATTATAGATCAAGTTTCTATAAATGAATGGTCCCTTCCATTTCTTAGTTGTCTATTCTCACCCATTAATTTTTATGTCTATCAATGGCATACGTACTAATTATTACAGCTGCATCTTAAAGCTCAACTTAATTACTAAAATTTTGATTTCTGAAGGGTGTTTTCACCAGCTTGTTTCCCCACTAAATGATTTTAATTTAAAGTCAACTTTTTAATTTTCTATTGAAACAATATTGAATATATACATAAAATTATTAGAAGTGTACTTGTTGGTGATAGATAGTCTTCTAATACATGACATGATCATTGCTGCATTTCTATGTCACCTTTAATATCTTTCCAGAAAATTATATCCTTTCTCCATAAAGTTTTGCATATCTTTTGTTTTATTTGTTACTAGGGTTCATGTATGTTTTCACTGCTCTTTTAAATAGTATTCAAAAGTACTTCTATTTGTTTGCTGCTAGTATCTAGAAACACAACTGATTTCTAGATATTAATCCTAAAATTTCCTGCACACCTATCAACTCTAATAATTTTCTTCTCCATTATTTAGGGTTTTCTTTGTAAATAAATACATTACTAGCATACAATGACAATTGTTTTGCATTCCCTTTTTTCTTCAGATTGACTTAAATATGGCTTGAGACCCCATCCTGCTGGGCTATAGGAAATTCTATCTTAGTATTATACATGCTGGGATATAGGAAATTCTATCTCAATATTATACATCCTTATCCTCTCATACTCATATCCTCAAGGTTATGTCCATGGCCTAGGGCAATGGTCCGCAAACTGTGGCTTGTGAGCCACATGAGGCTCTTTGGCCCCTTGAGTGTGGCTCTTCCACAAAATACCATGTGCGGGAGCACACATACAATGCGATTGAAACTTCTTAGCCCATGCACAAAAGTCAGTTTTTGGCTCTCAAAAAAAATGTCAATCATTGTTTGTTGATATTTGGCTCTGTTGACTAATGAGTTTGCCCACCACTGGCCTAGGGTCTTAAGCATCACCAAAGACTCAGGAAGGCTCCATTAGTCAAAAGTTACAGCTCCATAAAAGTCATCATTGTGTTATATCAAATACAATGATACAAGTTTAAGACTTCCTATTTCAAACTACAGAGCCCCTTCAGATCTGGTGGCTTTGAAACTTCTATGCCATGCTTATGGCACAGAAATCATTGCTAATCCTGGGAGACTCAGGTTCTGCCTCCACAGGCACCACCTCCAGCCATCTCCTCTGAGATCAAGCTCCCTCTAAAGCGGCTGTCCCAGTTCCACATGAGCGAGCAGGGTGGGAGGTCACAATTCCTCCACTTCTGATTAACCCTTTAAAAACAATCAAAGTTTCTATCTATCTGAGTGGAACTAGATACACAAATTAAAATCTCAATAAGTTATCTACCCATGTGCTAAAACACTTTAAGTAATTTCTACTTTCTGCCAAGTTTCTCTTTAGTTGCCAGGGACTGGGTATTTATCTCTTGGCACACAACTTTCTGCTACTTCCCTCCCCCATATGTGTATATACCCAGTAATTTGGCTCATTTGGTTCCAGTCTCACCCACCTACCCATCCAAACTTTCCCTTCCTAAAACCTTTTCTAGTACAAAGAATTTAACACTAGTGTCTCTGATTTGCTCTCTCACTGTCATCACTTTTGACGATCAGTAAACAACCTTTATCAAGAATTGTTGGTAAGAAATACTTTTCTCCTTCACATTTTTTTCCCATCAGGATGACACTGACCACACAGTTATTAAATACAAACTGGAAGGCCATCTGGAATTTTACAAGTGCTGGCGCATTTGTGTGAATCAAGGAAGGATCAAAGAGAGATGGAAGCCCAAGGCAAATACAGAAGAATGGGTAGACAGGCTAAAGAAACTGGAGGCAATGGAACATTTTTAGTAGAAGAATTCATTGGTACAATGGAACAGAGTTTTGATAGAATATAGCCCATATTTTAAAAATTTGAAAGACTAAATGCATGCGTTTTAGCCAAAACAGAAAGAAAAGCGTAGGAACTTGAGCTAAATAATTAGGATTAAACAACGAAAGGTTTTTTAATTCACATTAAATAACATATCTTATAGGTTATAGACTACACTGAAATTACTTGAGAGGAAGTGACATACTGCTTGTCTTCTTGATAATGTGATGCTAATAACTAATGTTAACTTAATACATTATCCCTTCTACAATTTTTTTTATTTTGTGTTTATCATTAGGGAACTGCAAAATTAAAATGAAGAGATAACACTGCCCAACTATTAGAATGGCTAAAATATAAGTAACTGTCAATATCAAATGCTTATTTTGTGAGATGTCATACACTGACATACAAAATATATTTTAATTGACTATGTTATTAGTAAGGCTTCCACTCAACAGTAGTCTATTTATTAGTAGTTAAGTTTTGGGCAAGTCAAAAATTATGTTTGGATTTTCAGTTGTGCAGGGAATTAGTGCCCTTAAGACCCACGTTGTTCTCTCTGAATACAGAAAGCTTAATCTAAATATTCAAATCAATTAACACTTCTAACCAATTATCTACATGTAGAGTCCAATTATTACACACACACACACACACACACACACACACACACACACACACAGTGTTCCAGACACCATAAAGTCCTGAGATAAATCTTTCTTGAGGCGTCTGTCTCTGTTATTGAGGTTGTGTCATTGATATATCCCAAGTGCCTACCACTTTTTAATTTATTAGTAATATTTTTAAATTAATGATTAAATTGGAACAAATATGCAATATAGAAGGGGGTTTGGATAGTGATCAGAAAGAACCCCTGATAAGTCTAGAAAACACTTTTCAGTAAAGCAACAGTATTAGCATCAGTGAAAGAAAAAATGAGAGAGGAGACAGAGCCAATTGGGAGGCCCTACTGGTAAGATGGTTGGTTACCTGTGGTCTGTGGAAATGGTTAGTCTAAGTGGGACCCTTGGAAAATAACCTGAGAAAACATTTTATCTATTTAGTCAGGTGGGTGAGGGCCAGGACATACACAGATTGGCTTTTGTCACCACAAATAATTTAATTTCTAAAGAAATTGTTCTGTTGATGATCAAGATGGGACTATTCCTACATAGGAACATTCTATTGAGATCTTCCTGTGGTAAGTTTCTATTCCATGTTTCACATATAGTATGTTGGAGTACTAAATGGGGGTGGGATGAGACTGGGAACTAGTAACGAGAAAATTTTTATGATTGTACTGACATTGGTTTTGCCTGAATATAAAAAACTGTTTTTCTTATGATGCTCAAAATCCAGCTTTGAGGATAGTATTGTAAAAGAAGTGTTCTATAAACTATAAAAGTACTAGGAGAAATACATGAGAATTTTTATATAAATAAAGCTCGGGAGCCATAAAGGAAAAGTATGACCAATTGGACACATAAAATTTAAAATGTTTCCTTAAATAAAGGTGGTATGAAAATGTTGACACAGTTACAAATTTTTTTTTAATTTTAAGTATTGCACTAAATATTCACTAGTCAAATGATAATCAAATAATATAAAGAGAATGAATAGATAATTCACAGAAGAAGAAAGTCAAATGCTCAAATTCATCCTAACAATTTTCAAATATTTTTGTAGTGAAACAGTGCTAATAGGGATAATTTTATAAAAGCCATTGGGTGGGAAAATATTAAAAACTTTATTTAATTTCACTAATTTGGTATTATTTAATTATCCAGTGTTGTTAGGAATACAGGTAAATCAGCTTTCAGAAGTGTCCTTAATGGAGACTAAATTGTTTCAATTTTTTAAAGATTGATTAGGCAATTTACTACGAATTGTTATAAGTACTCTATGTTTATTAACATTTAATCTTTACAATGACTCTATGAGGTAGATACTATTGTTATCTCCTATTTTACAGATGAGAAAATTTGATATCAAATAACAAAAGTTTGCATGCTTAAGAAGCAGAGATGCTGAAATTTAAACCCAGGTATTCAGGTATCAGAGTTCATGACCTTAACCTTTCTGTAATACCATCTCATGGTGTTTCATTTATTGTTTAAGAATGTACCCAGATTTTGATGGTGAGCTAACAGTTGAGAAGATGATTTCCATTAAACTGATAGTTTATTTCTCACCGCTCCCAAGAGAAGGGGTCTCCATGTTAGGTAGAGACTCATGTGAGGCACCAGGATCCATCTAGAGGCAGAAGTGAGGGGAAAGCATCAGTGAGGACTCTGATTGTGCCTTTTTTTTTTTTTTTGGCAGGATGAAAGAGGCAAGGCAAAGTAATCAAGCTGAGCAGATTTAGAATTGGATAGTTTGAATAACTGAGCAGGCTCTGAGCTATAGGATACTTAGAACAAAGGAAGATTGCCTCTTGCAAAAGGTAAGAGCCCCAGGGAATTCAGAATATTCTCTCTGTATTGTATGCAAAGGTGTGCTTGCTGGGTAACTTGTTTGCTCTGTCTTGGAGTTAACTAATCATGAGAGGGGCAGTGTTTCCAGGATCAGTAGTGCCCAAGATGCCAGAGCATCAAGAACACAGGGAATAAGAAAATATATTAATATATATGTGTATGTTCTTAGACTCAGCAGTCTACTGTGTAGGCATTTATAGTGCAGAAATAACACACACAGCAGAGGTGTAAAATGCTCAATGCAGCACTGCTTACAGTTGCTCAAAATTGCTATTGACAAACATGATTCTGGTGTTTGCAGCGGCTAAAAAGTGAGGTTGTGAGTATGAGAAGGCAGCAGGGGCTCCAACAAAGCACTGTTACTGGTGTGGAGGCTTCTAAAGAGTTCTCACTGCTACACAGAATAAGACAATGATCCTCCAATTTTAGTAAGTGTCAGAAGGGCTTGTGAAAATAAAATTCAGATCTCTGCTCCCTCATTTCTGATTCAGGGTCTAAGGGATGGGTCCCTCAAATGTTTATCCTATATAATAAAGAGGTAATATACAAATTAACCTTCAGGCATTCACAAGATGGCTGCCTATGACCCGGCTAGCAGGGGGGTTAGTGAGGGACGATCAAATGACTGAACAACAGGCTGCATGGGGAGACCAGGCCAGTGGGGGTGGGGGGGCAGGCATGAGGGGTGACCAGGCTGGCAGGGTGAGGGCAGTTGGAAGCAACCTGGCCAGCAATAGGGGGCAGTAAGGGGTGACCAGGCCAACAGAGGGAACAGTTAAGAGGTGATCAGGCTGGCACAAAGAAGCAATAAGAGATAATCAGGCTGAA
>PVJN01053075.1:0-13857 GCA_004026805.1 Lasiurus borealis | reverse complement strand
GCTGCTTGGGGGATTTTGAGGTCTTGTCTATGTTTGATTTTAGCATATGGAAGAAATCTAAAATTCAAAACCAAGGTCGTGTTGTGTAAAAACATAAATAGACATTTTATCTTTCCATAATCTCTAGAGCACTTTTCGTACTAGAAATCATAATTACATCCATCAGTCACACTGGGGCAGTATCATCATGCTGAATAATGCACATGTATCCCTGCCAACCCATTATCCCAGAAATTGGGGAAAATCCTGGCTTCACAACCATTCTGCCTCTGAGCCTGTCCAACAGACATTATCTCCACGCAATCTGTATTTAAGATAGCCAACCTTCACCATTTTATTTTTTATGTTTCTTTCTTTTTCTTTCTTTCTTTTTAAATTTATTGTTTAAGATATTACAGATAGTAATACATATGTCTTCTTTTTCTTCACCATTTCTTTTGTTTATGTTTATGCTTTCATGTAGTTCTATTTGGAAAAATATATCTTTTAATCACTTTTCCCTGCTTTTGCCAACTCAGTAAGAGGTTTCAGATAATTATATAGAATCAAGATTTTCCTGTGGAAATCTGTATAGTAATATATATACATATACAGCCATAGGCAAAAGTAGGTTTACAGTGTGAGGACATGAAAGCTTATTTATTCTTGTAGTAAGCTATTTAATAAAACACTAATATGCAAATTAACTATCACTCTGCAACACCCACAAGCTACGCCCACTAGCCAATCAGGAGCCAGTATGCAAATTAACCCAACCAAGATGGCTGCAGCCATGGAGTGAACAGGAGTCTTGTGTTTCCCTGGAAATGGAAGAGGCTAAGCTTTTGGCATACCCTGGCTAACCTGGGCCTCCACTCAAGACTACAAAGTTTCAATTATAGAAGATAAATAAATCCCAACAAAAATGGCTGCAGCCATGTTGCCAGCAAGAGGCTTGGCTCTACTCAAGGCTACATAGTTTCAATTATCGATGATAAATAAATCCCAGATACCAGGCCCTCTGCTTGGGTCACCAGCAGGTGTGGCCAGCCTGCAGACTACTACATACCCCTCGCCTAGGCAACCCCACAGCCTAATGGAACATCCTTTCTGATCCAGGACACCCTTCAGGGCAAACCAACTGACCCCCTCCCATGAATCAGGCCTCCATCCTATCTAATAAAAGACTAATATGCAAATTGATCACCACTCCAACACACAAGATGACTTCCCCCATGTGGTCAAAAGATTCTGTCCCATGTGGACACAAGATGGCCACCACAAGATGGCCAGCAGAGGAGGAGAGTTGTGGGTGATAAGGCCTACAAAGGAGGGAAGTTGTGGGTGATCAGGCCTGCAGGGGAGGGCAGTTAGTGATGACCAAGTCTACAGGGGAGGGTAGTTGGGGGCAAACAGACTGCCAGGGGAGCAGTTAGATAACAATCAGGCTGGCAGGGGAATGGTTAGGGAGTGATCAGGCTGGCAGGCAGAAGTGGTTAGGGGCAATCAGGAGGGCAGGCAAGCAAGCAGTTGGGAGCCAGCAGTCCTGTATTATGAGAGGGGTCCCGGATTTGAGAGGATGCAGGCTGGGCTGAGGGATACCTCTCCCTGTGCACAAATTTCATGCACCAGGCCTCTAGTTATATAATAATTCTTGTATGATTTTCCATAGGAACATAGATCTCTATACACATAATGTATATAAAGTATAATTGATAATTGATTAGAGTAATTATGTTAAAAACATTAACCCAAAAAGGGAAATTATTTAGAGCACTATGCAAAATATAAAACTTGAATGTAATATATAACATTTTCATAGTCATTTTTACATGAAAACATCAAACAATGGAAATATAACCTTATTTAGGCATCTAACAAGTATTGATCAAAATAAAGCAGTTTTTAACTTTTTTAATATGTAGTTATTTTATGATGTTTTGAAGATATATAAAAAGAAAAAGTTTCCCATTATAATAATATTAGTCTTAATGTTTCTCTAAGGATCAATGTCATTGTTTAAGTTTTCTTCTCTGACTGATATGGTCACAAAGTTGTGCTAAGAACAAATTATATCTGTTCAATCATTCAATCATCAAAGTAAAAATTAAGGAAAATTCTTCTCTTAAAACTTATATGTGCATAATTATGTTTTTGTGAAGCAAAATGACTGTGATTTGCTTTTCAGATTCCCTGCTTGGTCAATGGGACATATTTTTTTTTTATTGCACCATACAAATAAAATATATGCACCATACAAATAAAACATATGCCTGAATATAGGAACACTAAATAATTTGAGAAGGAAATGCATCTTAAAAATTACTAAAAAAGCCAAAACTGGTTTGGCTCAGTGGATAGAGTATTGGCCTGTGGACTCAAGGGTCCCAGGTTCGATTCCAGTCAAGGGCATGTATCTTGGTTGCTGGCACATCTCCAGGTGGGGCGTGCAGGAGGTGGCTGATCAATGTCTCTCTCATCAATGTTTCTAACTCTCTATCCGTCTCCCTTCCTCTCTGTAAAAATTCAATAAAATATATTTTTTAAAAATTACTAAAAATTTTATCACAATGATAAAACCAAACATATCTATATTTATGATTGACTTCCACCATCAGTTTAAATCAATGTTTTAATGAATTTGAGTATTCAGAAGTATAGGGCATGCATATGATGTAATTTTGAAGCCATTATCATTCATGTTTTGAAAGTATTTAATAACATAAAAATATTATACCAGTGCACTAAAAAAATGGTATGTAGCATACATGCTCTGGATTCCCAGTGTTGCTATCACCATGGAGCACACACAGGAACATGCCTGTGAGCATGTAGTGTGCAGATGGTGTTTAATTGAGTTGTACACTTGAAACTAGTATGTTTTGCAAAGCAGTGTCTCCTCAATAAAATCAATTTTTTAAAAAATGAAAAATAGGACTGGAAGAAAATATACCAAATTATAGGAATGGCTTTCTCTGGCTTTCAGGTGATTTTTTTCTTCTTTATATGTTTCTATAATTTCCAAAATTTCTACAATGATTTTTTAATTCTTTTATATCATCTGAAAATTATTAAACATTATTGTTTAGAAAAAAAGGAATGGAACCATCCATTATTCCACTACCCTGATACAGACATTAAGAGATCTCCAGAGGGTTTTTTAGTTATAATCATGATCCTAACATTTGTGCTTTTTTTTCATGTATTTCCCTATTATCATTACACAATTTTAATAATTCTTTTACTTGCCTCTTTAGTATTTATCCATTTCTTTAGATACACATTTCCTATTTTTTGATAAATAAGTAAATAAATAAAGAATGAATGAATGAATGAATGAATAATTTTTTGAATATTTTTGTACAGAGGTTTTTTTTTTATTCAATTTGGCCCTATATTTTAAGATCAAGACACAAAAAGCATATCTCATAGGTAATGAACTTTTAAAAGCTAACACCTTATAGATAATTTATCTTATAGTACAGTCAGAACCAACTCAGGAAGAAAATATGCAAGTAGTATTTTTATAGTAATAGAATATTTTTCTTCTCAATGGCATAAAGTGTGTGATTTCCAGAAAAAATCTAGTTTGCAGTTTAGGGCAAAAAAGTTTGTGAAAAAAAATGTATTTTCCTAACTCTTCCTTAAATAGCTCAATGAATAGCCTTCAACATGGCTGACTGGCTATGTTCAGCAACTGAAATTTCTCTGAGGAAAATTGCCTCAACAACAAAACTATCAGCCACAAAATGTTTAATAGCCTACTTATTTTCCTGCCTAGAAAGAGAGCTAGTAGAAATTTCTGGGGACATCTTACTCAGATCCACAGGCTTACTTCTATTATCGATTGGAGTACCAAATTCCCCCAGATTATCATCAGCAGACGGGCATTTCTTGCCGGTATGTCCACTGCACCCTTTTCTGCCTACTCTGGGATAGCAGATATTATTTTTCTTGAGGCTTTTATTTTTTATTTTTAGTTCTTTACAGTAGTTACTGAAGTGATTCAGTGATGTATTATCTCATACTCAATGCCTACTTAGATGGTATCATTTTTGCTAGAGAACTGCCCTGAATTCCCCTTCCTAATGTCATTGGATTGTAACATGCTCCACGCCAATTGCCTAAATCCTTTCTGAGAGTCTAATGACAAATCCACTGTTGCCATAACCAACCTTCCAGCTGGGAGAGCAGCAGAGTCCTTACTGGTCCCTTTCTGATTCCCAGGGACAACCTCTCCCAAGCCATTTCCTGCCCATCATTACCTTCTCATTGAACAATTATCTTTCCTTTGTCCTTTTCCTGTGGCTCTCATCTGTTTTGTTTTGTTTTGTTTTGTTTTGTTTTGTTTTTGTTTTGGGTCCCATTAAGCAGCTTCACCACCCTTCCATGCATGTTAAATCATCTATACTCTCATTTCACCTCCAGCTCTTTTCAATTGAACCCCTCCATTTAAAAAAATGTACTTGGAACATCATTATACAGCTTTTGTTCACTTTATGTCTCTCATCTGGAATATTTTCCCCCAGCCAATAAGAAAAGTCTTCAAGACTTAAAAGTGAGATGACCAGCAAGCAGCTTAAAGTAAAACTGGGCTTGAATACATGTTTTTAATGGACTACACAGTAGCCAATATTTGAAAATTGAATGTTTTTCTGTTAAATTCCAGATTTCATTCTTCACTTGATAACCCAGACTATCTGGTTATTCTGTTCCACATGGCAACAATTGGATGGAGCTGAATGGCAGCAGGACCCTTTGGATGGGACATATATGTATATGCTCCTTGGTGTAGTCCAGTTTTCATTTCTTCCTATTTTCTTAGACTAGGGCACTATAGGCATTCCAATTTTTTGTCTCTCACTTAAGGAATGACATTTTAGTAGCAAAGAGTAAAATACCCATTCAGAGGGAAAAGTTACAACATTCTCTATGATTACACTATTTTTTTCATTATTTTTTATTTTATTTTATTTTTTTAATTAATCATTATTATTCAGATTATTACTTTTATTTCTCTTTTTCCCCTCCATTGCTCCCCTCCCCCTGACTCTAACCCCTCCCTATCCTTACCTCCCCACCATTGACCTCATCCATAGGTGTATGATTTTTGTCCAGTCTCCCTGTACACCACTCACCCCTTTCCCCCTGAGAATTATCAGTCCTCTCCCTTTCTGTGCTCCTGATTCTATTATATTCACCAGTTTATTCTGTTAATCAAATTTTGAATTCACTTAATTTTCAGATTCACTTGTGTGTTTTTTTCCCCTATTGCCCTCCTCACCCCCCAGTAAATGCCCTCATCCGACTCCCCCTCCCCTCCTCCCCTGCCCTGCTTTCCTCCATTGCCCTGTATCCCCTGGCTATGCCTACACACACATGCATACAAGTCCTTCAGTTGATCTCCTATAGACCCCTCTTCCCCAACTTGCCCTTCCTTTCCACTGTAGCACCATAGTCTGTTCATTGCTTTTTTGCCTATGTATCTGCTTCTCCCCTCACCCCCTGATTCTTGTCTTTAAAAACATCTTGCCCCTGTAGGCTAGAAATAAACCAACCAGAGCAAAAGAAAAATGATTGAGTCCCAATTTCAATGTCCGATAGCTTTGAGTCCCAGTTTCAATGTCAAATAGTTTCTTATGTGTACAACTCATCAATGGTATCTAGATAGTGGACAAATGGGGGCAATGCTGGTCCGACCCTCTCTGGTTTGGTCCTGGGCATCCTGTAGTGATGCTCAGCTGCTAACTGCTCACATGGCAAGGCATCGTCAGCATCTTCCATCTCTGGACTGTTTCTCCTCTTGTCTTCGTGGTTGGCTCAGACCTATCAGTTCCTCTATGTTGCAGGAGTCCACTTGGTCTTGGACCAAGAGTTAATAAAGGAATCTTTTCTATAAAATTGACTTGGGGTCCTTTTTATTTTTGCCTACCCGCTTTTCCTTTGGCTTATTTTGACATTATGTGTGTTTTTCATGGGTGTCTTGCTGTTAGCATTACAAATGGAAATTAATTTTCTAAAGTAAAAATTTTCTAAATGTAATATACTTACCAGATATTTTTTCTTACATGATATTATCCTATTCTACCCCCTCCTTTTTTTGACTAATGGAGAATTTGGTAGAATTTTTAAATGCCATTTTGAAAACTTTAAATTTTAACTTTTTGCACACAAATATGCCTGTTTTATGTTCATTACATTTAAGCAATTTTACCATGAGATGAGCTATCAATAGAAAATTTAATTAATAATTTAGAAACAGCTTTTTGTCCAGTACACTTAAATTTTCTTGGGTGTCCGCTTATTTCAGTTTGCTAATTTAAATTAATCTCAAAGCTTGATAACTCTTTTACGTCAAATTTAATACTCTATCAACAATCTTAGATTACCCTGTATATATTAGTGGAAAGGTTTATTTGCATTGAGTAGGCATTGAGCATTCCTAGTGCTAGGCTGAACTTAGATTAGATATAGGGCCACTGCTGTCGGTAAGTTTCTGTCTGTTACCTGGATCCTGATCTGAGCTGGGCCAAGTCTCTGTCTGTTACCTAGGTCCTGATCTGTGCTGAGCGTAGGAAGCCAGGTAGCCATGAGAGCAGGAGACCTCCCTCAGAAGGGGTGCTCAGGCTATAGCTGAGGGCTCTTGGGTTGTGAGAAAAGAGTCCCTCTTGCAAAAGAGGAAAGAGGGCCACTATAGAATGCTCAAGTGCCTTCCCAGTGACTTAATTCCTTCTGAAAGGAATTAAATCCTTTCATGTCCCCTTTTTAAATTGCTGCTAAACATTCAAAGAATTAGTTTGTACATTTGTTTGGGATAGTTGTACAATATGCTGTTGTGAAATATCAAAAATTAAATGATATTGTAGGATAATACCATGTAAAGATATTCTTTGCTGTAGGCCATGGCAATTCAATTTCAAATGGGCTGACAATTTATTTTTATAACTTTTTCAGGGAGGCAAAAACACAGATTACTTACCTTGTTAAGCCCGGAACGCAAGCCGCACTCACAGAGCACCAAGAGACGATCTCATGTAAAAACAAAGGGGTTTATTCAGACCAGCATGCTGGGGCTCACAACATACTCTGAAAGCAGAGCAGAGGCTGAGAGCCCCGAGCCTTTGTTACATGACCGTTTTATACTGGGGGTCGGGGGGTGGATAGCTGTTTGAATTACTGAGTTGGCCTATCCTGATAGGCCAGGTAGGGGCCGGGTTACTGAGTTGGCCCATCCTGATAGGCCAGGTAGGGGCTGGGGTCTGCTTATGCAGGTAGGGGATGTGGAGTCAGGAAGCAGTCTAATAGCAGGAAGGAGTGGTTTTGCCTTATTAGGTTATCTCCCGGCACATTCTTGCTGGATTACCTAATGGTGGGTTGGGTAACTAGCAACTCTCTTTGTCTTGTTAAGGGCGTAGTCACCTAAGATGGAGGAAGCTGGAAAGAATTGCCTTTTCAACCTTAGCTCAAGAGGCCAAATATATTCACTTTCAATTACAATCCTTATGACGTTTAAAGGAAACTTCTCTTTATTTCCTTCCAAAATGATTTTCATGTTACAGAGTTTCATTTAAAAACCTTTGTCTCATGAAGCAATTTCTCTTAAGGTTATAGAGACCACTGTATGGATTCCCTCTCTTGCCACACCTTCCCCATTCTCTGTGCCCAATGTTTATGCTCATACGCATGTACAATGGTCCCTCTGTTGATCTCTCCCCCTTATTCCCACCAACCCCCACCTTCCCCGAGGTTTGATGTTTTGTTTAATGTTTCTCATTTTCTGAATCTGATATTAATTATCAGTCTATGTCATTCATTATATTCCACAGATGGGTGAGATCATGTGATATAAGTCTTTCTCTGCCTAGCTTATTTCACTGAGCATGATGCTTTCCATCTCCATACATGTTGTTGCAAATGGTATGAGCTCCTTCTTTTTTTACCTCAGCATAGTATTCCATTGTGAAGATGTAGCACAGGTTTTTAATCCAATCATCTCCTGATGGGCACTTAGGCTGTTTACAAATCTGAGCTATGGTGAATTGTGATGCTATGAACATTGGGGTACATATATCCTTTCTGATGGGAGTTTCTAGTTTCTTGGGGTATATTCCTAGAAGTGGGGTCACTGGGTCAAATGGCAGTTCCATTTTTAGTTTTTTGAGGAAACTCCATACTGTTCTCCACAGTGGCTGCACCAGTCTGTATTCCTACCAAAGTGCACAAGGGTTCCTTTTTTTCCCCATCCTTGCCAACACTTGTCGTTTGTTGATTTGTTGATGATAGCCATTCTGACAGGTGTGAGATGGTACTGCATTGTTGTTTTGATTTGCATCTCTCTGATGATTAGTGACTTTGAGCAGGTTTTCATATGTCTCTTGGCCTTTCTTCTGTCTTCTTTTGAGAAGTGCCTATTTAGATCAGTTGCCTGTGTTTTGATTGGGTTGTTTAT
The DNA here is from genome assembly GCA_004026805.1 of Lasiurus borealis. NCBI lineage: Eukaryota > Metazoa > Chordata > Mammalia > Chiroptera > Vespertilionidae > Lasiurus > Lasiurus borealis. The sequence goes on along the minus strand of PVJN01053075.1, from coordinate 5,429 downwards.
CTTCTTTTTGTGAAATTGTATGAGTTCTCTGTAAATGTTTGAGATTAAACCCTTGTCATTAATATCATTGGCAAATATGTTCTCCTATGCAGTGGGCTTTCTTGTTGTTTTGTTGATGATTTCCTTTTCTGTGTAAAAGCTTTTTATTTTGAAGTAGTCCCATTTGTTTATTTTTTTCTTTAGTTTCCATTACCCAAGAAGCTGTGTCGATGAAGAAGTTCCTTCAGCATATGTCGGAGATTTTGCTGCCTGTGGATTGCTCTAGTATTTTTATGGTTTCCCCTCTTATGTTTGGGTCCTTTATCCATTTTGAGTTTATTTTTGTGTATGATGTAAGTTGGTGGTCTAGTTTCATTTTTTTGAATGATTTTGTCCAATTTTCCCAGCACCATTTGTTGAAGAGACTGTCTTGACTCCATTGTACGTTCATGCCTCCTTTGTCAAATATTAATTGAGCATAGTGGTTTGGGTTGATTTCCAGGTTCTCTATCCTATTCCATTGATCTACGTGTCTATTCTTGCTCTAGTACCAGACAGTTTTGAGAACGGTGGCTTTTTAATACTTCTTGAAATCTGGCATTGAGATCCCACCTACTTTGTTCTTCTTTCTAAGGATTGCTGCAGCTATTCAGTGTCTTTTTCATTCCAGATGAAGTTTTTGAAAGTTCGTTCTAAGTCTGTGAAGTATGCCTTTGGTATTTTCATGGGGATTGTGTTGAATTTATAAATTGCTTTGGGTAGAATGGACATTTTGATGATATTGATTCTCCCAATCCATGAACATGGTATATTCTTTCATCTGTTTATGTCTTTGTCTATCTCTTTTTTTAAAGTTGTGTAGTTTTCTGCATATAGGTCTTTTACCTCCTTAGTTAAGTTTATTCCTAGGTATCTTAATTTTTTTGGTGTGATGGTAAATGGGATTGCTGTTTAAGTCTCTCTTTCTGTAAGTTCATTATTGGTATATAGAAATGCCAAAGATTTCTTGGTGTTAATTTTGTATCCTGCTACATTGCTGAATTCATTTAATAAGTCGAATAATTTTTTGATCAAGTCTTTAGGGTTTTCTATGTACAGTATCTTGTCATCTGCAAATAAGGACAGTTTTACTTCTTTTTCCTATTTGGGTGCCTTTTATTTCTTTTTCTTGTCTGATAGCAATGGCTAATACTTCCAGCACTATGTTAAATAGGAGTGGTGAGAGTGTGCATCCCTGTCCTATTCCTGTTTTTAGGAGAAATGGTTTTAGTTTTTTCCTATTGAGTATGCTGTTGGCTGTGGGTTTGTTATATATGGCTTTATTATGTTGAGGTATGATCCTTCTATTCCTTCCTTGCTGAGAGTTTTTATTAAGAAAGGGTGTTAGATTTTGTCAAAGGCTTTTTCTGCATCACTTGATATGACTAGTGATTTTTGTCTCTCAGTTTGTTTAGAGGTTCATCAATCTTGTTTATTCTTTCAAAAAATCAGTTCTTTATTTTATTGATTTTTTATATCTTTTCTTGATCTCTATGTCATTCATTTCTACTCTGATCATTATTATTGCCTGCTCACAATGGGCTTTTCTTGTTGCTCTCTTTCTAATTCTTTGAGTTGTTAAGTTAGGTGATTCATTACCATTTTTTTCCTGTGTTTTGAGGTAAGCCCATAGAGCTATAAACTTCCCTCTCAGCAATGCTTTCATTGTGTCCTATAGCATTTACATTGTTGTGTTTTTATTGTCATTACTCTCCAAAAATTTTTTAATTTCTTCTTTGATCTCATTTATAACCCAATCATTGTTTAATAACATGCTATTCAACTTCCAAATGTTTGAATTTTTTGGAATGTTTTTATTGTAGTTTATTTCTAATCTTATGCCATTGTCGTCTGAGAAATTCTTGATATGATTTCAATCTTTTTGAATTTGGGGAGAGTTTGCTTATGACCCAATATATGGTCTATTTTTGAGAATGTCCTGTGTGTACTTGAGAAGAATGTGTATTCTGTAGCTTTGGGGTGAAATGCTCTGAAGATGTCAATTAGGTCCATCTGATCTAGTGAGTTAGTTAGAATTGCTGTTTCATTGCTGATTTTTTGTCTAGTGGATTTGTCCAGAGATGTCAGTGGTGTATTACAATCCCCTACTATGATTGTATTGTTGTCAATCTCTCCGTTAATAGCCTCCAGAAGTTTTTTTTTTTTATGTATTTAGGGGCTCTTGTATTAGGAGCATATATGTTTACCAAAGTTATATCTTCTTGATACATTGTTCCTTTTAGTATTATGTAGTGGCCTTCCTTATCTCTTGTTATAGCCTTTACTTTCAGGTTTATATTATCAGATATAAGTATGACTACCCCAGCTTTTTTCTCATTTCTATTTGCCTGAAAAATGTTTTTCCATCCCTTCACTCTCAGTCTGTGTGAATCCTTTTTTTTTTTTATTTTTTTTGAGGTGGGTCTCTTGTAGACAGCAAATATATGGGTCCTGTTTTCTTAACCATTCAGCTACCCTATGTCTTTTTATTGATGCATTTAACCCATTAACATTTAATGATATTATTGACAAGTTCATATTTGTTGTCATATTTTTCCTTAGTGTTTGTGTTTTTTTCTTGCCTTTCTCTTTCTTCTTTTTACAGCAGTCCCTTTAGCATTTCTTGCATTGTTGGCTTGGTGGTGATAAACTCTCTTATCCCTTTCTTGTCTGTAAAGCTCCTGATTTCACCTTCAATTTTGAATGATAGCTTTGCTGGGTATAGTATTCTTGGGCTCAGACCCTTGTTTTGCATCACTTTATATATTTCATTCCATTCCCTTCTGGCCTGGTGTGTTTCTGTTGAGAAATCAGTTGATATTCTAATAGGAGATCCCTTGTAGGTAACTTTCTGTCTCTCTCTGGCTGCCTTTAAGATTCTTACTTTGTCGTTAGTGTTTGCCAATTTAATTATGATGTGTCTTGCTGTCGATTTTTGGGGGTTCAGCTTGTTTGGGACTCTGTGTACTTCTTGGACTTTCATATTTTTTTCCCTTGCCAATATCAGGGAAATATTCTGTCATTATTTCTTCAAATAGGTTTTCTATTCCTTGCTTTTCTTCCACTCCTTCTGGTATCCCAACTAAGCATATGTTGTTTCATTTTGTGTTGTCCCAAAGCTCCCTTAGGCTCTCTTCTTGCTTTTTAAGTCTTTTTTCTAGTTGTTGCTGTGTTTGTGTGTTTTTTACTACCTTGTCTCTGAATTCACTGATGTGGTCCTCAGCCTCTTCTAGTCTATTGTTTAGGCCTTCCATTGTGTTCCTTATTGCAGCTATGTCATTCTTCATCTCCTCTTGGTTTCTTTTCATGTTGGTGACATTCTCATTCAGCTCCTTATAGTTCTCATTGAGTTGTGTGATATTGTCATTGAGTTGTATTTGTCTTCCATCCGTTTAAACATCCTTAAAACCATTACTCTGAATTCTTTCTCTGAAAGGCTGTTCACTTTAATTTTGTCTAACTCCCTTTCGGGTGATTCCTCTTTTTCTTTTCTTTGGGGATTGCTTTTACATCTTCCCATGTTTTCTTGTAATGTTTTAATTGTAGATCCAATTGCTTTACTACCCAAGTTTTTTTGTGTTTTTTTGGGGGGTGGGGGTGGGTGATGGTGCTACTGGTGTATTCTCTAAGTTCTCCTGTGTTTGTTAATTTATTGTAGTTTCCTACTTGAGCTATTTGAGTTCTCTTGATGTAGATTTGCGAACTTGAGCAGCACAACCGTGGCGTCTAGAAGTTGGCAGCCGTGGAGAGGAGTGTCCCTATTTTTGCTGTTTTGCACCCTTAACTGAGATCATGCGTGCCCAGCGGGGATACACAGTGGCACCGAGGACCCGTCTGTCGAGGTGATGTGTTTCAGGGGCCTACACCCTGGAGAGGCATGGCTGTAGTGTCCAGAGTTAAAAAAAATCACACCTGCAGGGGCTCCCAGTGGCTCCCAGGCCCTTTTTAGGGGGTGGATCACCGAAAACGTGCTGCTGAAAACCCGTCTTGGGTGGTGGCCTCAAGGGCGCACAGCAAACACCGGTGACCAGGGAGCTCCACAAACCAGATAGGAGGGCACGCCACAGACAGGACGACCAGATCACCCAAACACAGGTTCTAGGGCGCCACAGATGGAGTGACCCTGACACGCAAACACAGGGACTAGGGTGCTTCACAAACTGGCGTGAAGGCTGCTGCAGACGTGCGTGGAAACACGTTGACCTGGGTGTTCTGCTGGCGAGGACTAGTGTGTAGCTGCAGCTGAAACCAGACGGGGCAACCCTGATGCACAAACACAGGGACTAGGGTGCTTCGCAAACTGGAGCGAAGGCCCGCTGCACACGGTTCGCGGTGACTGGTGACCGGTGAGATCGCAAGCCCGGACCCCTGTGTGGCTGCTGCCTCAGCCGTGCAGATGTTGCTGGGGAGGAGGAGGTTGCACTCACTGCTTTGGAGGCGAAGGTCCCAGGGTCCGCGGGAATGCAGGGTCCATGGGAATGCAAGGTCCGGGGGTCTGCGGGGCTCTGCCTGGAGTGGCTGTTGGGTCGCAGGGAAACTCCAATGCCTGTCTATCTGGTGGTGTTGGTGAGTTTCCAAAGAAAGGCCCTCTCTTCAAGATGGCATGGACTCCGCACCTGAGTTCCACAGTCCGGGGAGTGAAAGCCGCGATGGCAGTCTCTCCCCGTCCAAGAGAGCCTGACTGCCAGCCCCCACTGCTCCCGTGAGATTCACCTGTCCCGCACTCACTCACACACCCACCACACACACCCACACACTCTCTTTCTGTCCCCTCACTTACTGCCTCTCCCTCACCTCCGTCCTGCCAGCTGCCATTATCCCCTCTAATGCGTGATTACACTATTTAATCTATACAAAGTCAATCCAAGCTTGTCTATGTTTAATTATCTGTATTACTATAACCTAATCAACATTCCTTGAATCTTGTATTGTACTAAACATTAGGTAAAGGAGTATAGATAAAAGAAGAGTTTACAGCACAGTGAATATAATAGAAATCCAAACAATGTGTTATAATAAAGTACCATAACAAACCTTTATAAAAGACACTAAAGAAAAATTCTAGCAATTAGAAGTATTACAGTCAAACAGCTAACTTCTCCATAGACAATATTAGTAAATGGCTTCCAGATCTGCTAGCCTAGAGCAATTTGGTTTTAACAAGAGTGTTGTAAATATCTATTTCATTACTCATGGCCTGTTGCACAAAATTTGTGCACAGGGCGTGGGGAGTGTTCCTCAGCCTGACCTGCACCCTCTTCAATCTGGGACCCCGCAAAGGATGTCCTACTGCAGATTTACAGGGATCAGGCCTAAACTGGCAGTCGGGCATCCCTTATACAATCCGGGACTTCTGGCTCCAGCCATTCACCTGCCTGTTTGCCTTTCTGATTGCCCCTAGCTTTCCCCCC
>PVJN01053074.1:0-13857 GCA_004026805.1 Lasiurus borealis | reverse complement strand
TATTATTTAGATGCGTTTCATTTTTATGAGCTAAGGGAATGTCATCCATATAATGAATAATATAAGCCTTGGGATATTTTTTCCTTATAGGATGTATGGCTGCAGCCACAAAATCCTGACTTAAGGTAGGACTATTGGCCATGCCCAGAGGCAATACTTCAGCATATCTCACCCCCATCATCCCAAACCCATGGCGCTGCTCCCTTGCTTTCTCCAATCCTTGCTCATATATGGGAGGAAGTGTGATCCTCTGGAGGGCTTTCGCCCAGAGGAGCTGTAGGCCCAGGGACTGGTGGAGGCACCAGAGGTCGAGTGGAAGCCTTTAGTAACTTTCCCCAGTTGGTCTTGATTCCCCTGCCACATTCCTCCACTCCTCTCTGGAGTGGGCTCTAGGCAGTCCTGAATCAGGAACCACAGACTGAAAGTAGAGGCAGGCATTGTTGTGATTTCTTTTGAATTTCCTTTCAGTTTTATTCCTGTTTATTTATTTTAGTCTCACTTTCCTATTAAGGGCTTTTCTTAGCTTTCTTTTATATATATATATATTTTTCTTTATTGATTAAGGTATTACATATGTGTCCTTTATCATTCCATTGCCCTCCCACCCCACCCCCCACTCATGCCCCTCATCCCCCTGGTGTCTGTGTCCATTGGTTAGGCTTATATGCATGCATACAAGACCTTTGTTGATCTCTGCCCCTTACCCCCACCCTCCCTACCTTCCCTCTGAGGTTTGACAGTCTGATCGATGCTTTTCTATCTTTGCATCTGTTTTTGTTCATTAGTTTTTGTTGTTCATACTGTTTTCTTAGCTTTCTTGCTGTTTATCAGAGCAGCCCTTAAGTGCTAATTGGGGGTCAGATGTGACAGTGGGACCTGCTGATTTTATTGCAGTTGGCTGAGTTAGTGGGGTTCAGACCTTTGTTTTCCCATCTTACAGCCGTGTGTGTCCTGCGGCTGCTGGCTTCAACCTCCCGATCACACAGCTCACATGTATATCCTTAGTACCTGGCTCGTGGTGCGCTCTTCTCCCTCTGTTGGCATCATTCCTGCTGGTAATCCAGCCCACATGAGGCCTCCTGGGGGTCCCTTGACCTGCTTGCCTTGACCTTTTCCTTCGCCCACTTCAGCCTGCCCATGGGTTTCTGTCTTTTCTTACGTTGCTTTCAGCCAGTGACAATACCCCACACTAGTGAGAAAATAGAATCTGCTCTGCAGCAGCGCTTCTTCACATCACCAAGTGACATCCCTCCCCCAGTGTAGACCCTCTTCCCTCCCTTCTCTCCATTATCGAGGAAGAGGTGCCCTCTCCTCCTGTCCAGGCCCTACTCTGTTCCCGCCTTCAAGACTCCGGTGTTTTCTCCCCTTCAGCGCGCTCCGACCAGGACACAGACATGATTACTAACCCAAAGTCCACCCCGCACTACCCTGTTTCTCTGCTCTTTTCCTAGCCAACTTCTTAGGACTGTTCAACTTACCTTTGATTCCGTCTTAAAAATGTCATTATGACACATTTCAAGCACATAGGAATTGTCACACATACTCATCTATCTTCTTTTAGCTTCGTGAAATGAATCTTAACTTTTTGCTACATTTGCTTTCTACCTTTTATTTTTCATAGAAAAATATTATTACAAAGTCAAATGAATCCCCTTTGTACCTTTCCACTATCTTATGTACGTTCCTTCCTCTCTAAAGATAACCTCTTGAGTGTGGAGTCTGTGACTCCTCTGCATATTTTCATACTTTTGATCTATATGCATATATTTATAAATAGTATAAGGTTTTATTTTGTACAATATATGAATAGCATCATTCAGCTCACTGAAATCTGGCCTCCGCTTCTACACAAGAACATGCCTTCTCTTGTCAAGGTCACTGCTGCCTCTGTGTTGCCAAGTCCAAGAAATCCTTTGCCTCCATTCAGCAGCTCACAGCAACATGAGCGCTTGGAAATCCTTTCTTCTTGTGGCATTTTCTGAACCAGGAACTCTTAGTCACTCTTTAACCTCTCAGGCCATCCTCTCCATCTACTTCGATAGTTTCTCTTCAACAAAACCTATGAATATGAGTTTTTTAAGGCTCAGTTCTAGGGAATCTCTGTCTAGTCTTGAGTCTTTAAAAACTGTGTCCTTGGGCCCCTCAAATGTATATGATCAGTCTACTTCTCCCGTGGGCTCCAGGCCTGTGTATTCAGCTTCTGCTTTCCTCAGGTATCTAGGTGTCTCAGGCTTAATTTATCCCCACAAACCTGTCACCTTCTCCCACCCCCCCAAAAAAAATCTTCCCTATGTTAGCAAGTGGTGCTATTCCATTTGGGGTTATTCATGCAAGAAGCCTGAGATTTTTATCTTCCAATTTTTCTGTCATGTTTACATCTATCCGTAAGAAAGGCTTATAGGTTGCACCTGCAAAATATCCCAGATCTGTCCCTTTCTTTCCATGTCCACTATCACTATACTAGTCCAAATTCTCTTCTGATCCTTTTAGTAGCTAGACTCCTTTCTCCCTTTCCTGTCTGGCCATTCTTCATCTCTTTCCATTTAAAATTGGGTGACGTTGCATCCCATTTCCTTAGGGTAAAGTGTGGACCCTTCACTCTGACCTGCCTAGTTCTGCATAGCCTATCCTTGCTCATCAACCTGTCAGTGGTCACTGTCCCCTCTGCGCACTCGGTTCTCATTTTTTGCTGCTATGTCAACTTGTTCTATCTCCATCCCACACTTCCATTGACTACCTCCTTCTCCTTCTTAAACTTTCAGCCCAAATGTCAGTGTCTAGAGTGTTCCATTTACAGTCTTTGTTTCCATCCATGTGCTTTTCTCCACTTTTAATTTTAGAGAAATGTCTTATTTATTTATTTATTTATTTATTTATTTATTGGTCTTTTTAGAGAGAGAGAAAACATCAGTCTGTTGTTCCTCCTATTTAGGAATTCACTGGTTGATTCTTATGTGGTCCAGACTGGGGATCAAACCTACAACCTTCATGTATCAGGACGATGCTCTAACCAACTGAGCTACCCAGTCAAGGCCTCCATTTTTAATTTTTAAATGTTTTATATCTTTATTTATTTAAAATATTTTACTGATTTTTAGAGAGGAAAAGTGAGGGAGAGAGAGAAAGAAATATTGATGTGAGAGTGAACCATCTATTGGCCATCTCCTGCATACCCCTGGTTGGGAATTGAACCAGCAATCCTTCATTACCCAGAACAATGCCCAATCAACTGAGCTATGCCAACCAGGGATAAATGTTTTATTTGTGTGCCATGTTGGCCCATAAGACTATCAGCTCCAAGATAATAGGGAACAAGTTTTGTACTTCACTGTCTACCCAGTGACACCTAACAAGACCTTGTGTGTGAAATATTTGATTGAAGTTTCTTTTAAAAAGTCAAATTGTGTTACTGTGAGACTCTTAAGGTTCGGGGAATGGTTGGAGTGTTATACCTGGATACTCTGTTCTGCTTTGGAACTTTATAGCATTAGTAGATGCCCAGTGCACAGGTTTGTGCACCAGTGGGGTCCCTCAGCCTGGCCTGTGTCCTCTTGCAACCCGGGACCCCTCAGTGGACATTGGAGAGCAGGTTTCGGCCCAGTTCCCATAGGACAGTGCCCCAGGAACAACTAATGGCCAATTCTGCATGGAATCGAGCTCCCTCCTCCCTCCTCTCTGGGTCTAGGGTGCAGTAAAGCAGATTTGGGCCCACATTGCCCAGCAGCAACCTAACCCATGGCTGATTCCACAAGAAATCGGACTCCCTCCTCTAGTAGTTGGAGTGTCATCCCCCTGGTGGTCATTGTGGGTCATAGCTACTGATTGGACAGTTGACAGCTGCTTAGGCTTTTATATCCTCTTATATAATAAAGGCCTAATATGCAAATTGTTCCACTGGGACTTGACCGCTTGCTCTAGCATGCACTGAACACCAGTGGGCAGCATGGAACATGGCAGGTGAAGGAACTGCCAGCCCCAATGGGCCCAATGAGAGCAGGACCACAGTGGGATGGTGGAACAGGTAAGCGGGCAGTGCCAGGCCAAGATGCACGAGGTCTTCTTAGGTGTCACAAAATTTGTGCATGCGTGTGGTCCCTATGCCTGGCCAAGGCAGGTGTAAGCGGGGTCCCATTCGCCCCAAAGATCACCCCGCAGATGGCAACCAGTGGCCGGCAGGCCCCAGGCTGGGACGTGGAACTGGGGGTGGGTTGCAGCAACCAACTTCCCGTGGTGCCCAGGCAGGGGGCTGTGACCTCTGGCCAGCTACCTGAGGGCAGGGGTGACGAGGATGGAGGTGCTGTTAGAATGCAGGGTGTCTACCGAGCTCATTATCATTCCCCCTGCTCCCCTTTGCCCCCCACCAAGACACCAGAGCTCACACGCTCAGGTGCCGGGCACCTGCAAGGAGCCAGCCCCGCACCCACACAGCCTCTTCCGGATGAGCCGGGCCACGGCCTCTGGGACCGCAGAGGCCGGTCTGTCCCCGTGGGTTTGCGCAAGAGCTGGTCTGCGAGGCCGGCCGGCCAGGGGAGACTGTGCTGCCTGCCTGGCTGCTGTGCAGTGCTGCTGGGTGGCCCAGAGGCCCATGCTGCACCGCGGCCCGCAGCTTCCGGCTGCACTCACCACATCTCCGTGTGGGGACCCAGGCACCATGACTCAGGTGGAGGGAGGTGTGCAGGGCCTGGGGGCCCAGAGGTCAGCTGGGACCTGCCCTTCCATGCCAGATGCTCGCACTTTTTTATATATATATATATTTTTTTTTAATTAATTTTTCACAGAGAGGAAGGAAGAGGAATAGAAAGTCAGAAACATTGATGAGAGAGAGACATCGATCAGCCGCCTCCTGCACACCCCACACTGGAGATGTGCCCGCAAGCAAGGTACATGCCCCCAACTGGAATCGAACCTGGGACCTTTCAGTCCGCAAGCTGACGCTCTGTCCACTGAGCCAAACCGGTCTCGGTCGCTTGCACTTTTGATTGCTGGCCGGGCCTAGGGACCAAATTTCGTGCACCTGGGCCTCTAAAATATAGATAGTTGCTCACTACTTTTCTTTAGTCCTACAACTTTGGTAAATATTAAATCTCTTATACTAGTCTAGAGAACAGAGCTGTTTAAAAATGGTATTTGTGCCCTGACTGGTTTGGCTCAGTGGACAGAGTGTCAGCCTGCAGATTGAAGGGTCTCAGGTTCGATTCCAGTCAAGGGCATGTACCTTGGTTGCGGGCACATCCCCAATAGGGGCATACAAGGAGGCAGCTGATTGATGTTTCTTCTCTCATCGATGTTTCTAACTATCTATCCCTCTGCCTCTCCCTTTCTCTCTTTAAAAAGTCAATAAAATATATATATTTTAAAAGCCTTTCATTTAAAAAAATAATAAAATAAAATAAAAATGTTATTTGTTACACTAATATTATTGTAACAAACATAGACATTGGAGAATTGAAAGAGAGTTCATCCTGAAGCTCTCCTCCCACCTAATAAATCAGATACTTATTTTTTTACTCTCTAGTCATGAGCCATAACTTACATTTTATCACAAGGAAAGATTAGTTTTTTCTTTCATTTTTTATTTTTTTGCTTATGTACTCTTCATAAACATGTTTAATGCCTGTATAATTATTATTTAATTTTTCTGTGCATATTTCAAAAGCTCTGTTTTTCCTTTAATATCCCAATGTATTTTTTTATTGTTCTGTATTTGTGTGTCTTTTACTTTGGCATTTTAGGAACATCCAACTATCTACATTGTTTTTTTGTTTGGTTTTTTATTCTGGAAACACCAGATGCCCATATTCTAGGTTTTTTTGTCTTTCTAGAGCAGAGAAACTTTAAATGCAAATATTTCTATATATGCAAAATAAATAACAGGACAGGAAGTTTTTTTTTCTCAGGGTTTTTTTTTTTTTCTTCCTCTTTTAAAAAATATTTTTATTGATTTCAGAAGAGAGAGAAACATTAATGATGAGAGATAACCCAGGCATGTGCCCTAACCAGGAATCGAACCTTGGGACCCTTCAGTCCACAGGCCGTTGCTCAATCCACTGAGCCAAACCAGCCCAGTTTTCAAGGGTTTCTTAAAGTGATGCTGTGTCAGGCTTATGTTTTCTTTAGGATGCTTGCTGGAATCTTTCAAAATTTCTGGCTGCACTCTTCTTAATACAACCAATTCAGAATGTCTGGCTTATATCTTAATGCTTAGATGATTTCTTGCTTTATTTCCTTTGTTTTTGTATTTATCTTTTTAATTTTGCCGGTGTCTGCAGCATCCTCTTTTACCTACCAGTGATTATTTATGTTGCAGGCAACATCTAGACTCAGAGAAAGAGGCTGTGATGGTCGCCTGGCAGGAATTGAAGTTCAACAGCTCTTCTGTTCTCAAAGTGCAGCAATTCCTGAGCACCAGCTAAAAGAACTGAACATAAAAATTGACAGCGCTTTGCAAGTAAGTTTTTCAGAGCTGGCACAGCGATACACCAGGGATAGGGACATGGGAGGGAGTTACAATTGTGATATTGAACCATTTGGAAAGAGTAACATGATAGTAGCTGGTCTTACATGTTTTAAAAACTATAGAAATTTTAAATTTCTAATTTCATTGGTCTTTGTCATTTTAGAATCTGTGTAATCTTGATTTTTCAAAATAATTTCTTTGCAGGCATATAAAATAGCGCTGGAAAGGTTAGGCCACTGTGAATATGCAATGAAAGCTGGTTTCCACTTGAATCCAAAAGCAATTGAAGCCAGTTTGCAGGTACGGTTTTCTTTCTGGTAGTTCTTGGAAGCGTGTGTGTGGCATGGCAGTCTCGCCACCACACCAAGTGAATCAAAGTGTCGTGACAGATGAGCTGTGGGTGACCCTTTCTCTCCCCTCCAACCCTCTTCCAGGGCTGCTGCAGCGAGGCAGAGGCACAGCAAACGGGGCGGAGGCAGACGCCCCCTCAACCCATGCAGTGTGAGCTCCCTACTGTCCCCGTGCAGATCGGATCACACTTCCTGAAGGGGGTCTCCTTCAACGAGTCAGCCGCTGACAATCTGAAACTTAAGACGGTAGCTTTCCATGGGTTCCCACAGCCTGGGTGTGAACTTGAAAACAGAGTTGTTAAGGAAACTTAAACTTGTAAAGATTATAGAGTAAAAAACAAAACTGAAGTTGGGTCAGGAGGCATTAACCTTTCTCCATAAACTGGTATCTAAAAGTGAACTATGGTGAATTTCTTTTTAATCCTCCCCCAAGGGACGATTTTTAGAGAGAGGAGCAGGGAGAGAAAAAGAGAAACATCGAAGTGAGAGTGAAACAGCAATCATAACATCAATTGCTTGCCTCCCACATGTGCCCAATCAGGGTTTGGGATCAAACCTGCAACCTAAGTATGTGCCCTGACCAAGAATCTAACCTTTTGGTGTATGGGTCAGTGCTCCAGCCAACTGAACTACACTGGCCAGGGGTGTGGTGACTTTTTTATTATTTTTAATATATATGTTTTTATTGATTTTAGAGAAAGGATGGGAGAGGGATAGAGAGATAGAAGCATTGATATGAGAGAGAGAAAGAGAGAGGGAGGGAGAGGGAAACATTAATCTTCTACCTTCTGCACGCCGCCTAATGAGGATCAAGCCCACAACTCGGGGGTGTGCCCTGACCAGGAATCAAACTAAAAACCTCTTGGTTCATGGGTTGATGTTGAACCACTGAGCCACAATGGCCGGCTGGGCTATGGTTCCTTTTTTATATATTTTATTGACTTTTTTTCAGAGAGGAAAGGAGAGGGATAGTTAGAAACATTGATGAGAGAAAGTCATCGATCCACTGCCTCCTGCACACCCTCTACTGGGATGTGCCTGCAACCAAGGTACATGCCCTTGACCGGAATCAAACCTGGGACCCTTCAGTCTGCAGACTGACACTCTATCCACTAAGCCAAACCGGTTAGGGCTATGGTACCTTTTTTAATGAGACGTTTGTCAAGTTAGTTTTATTTGTAATTTTGTTCAAATGTCTAACAAAGGTTTTTGAAAGCACATTATAAAATACTCTTTATGGTTAATGTTTCAATGGACTTGCCTGAAAAAAATAAGAGGAGAAATCTTGTCATAATATGACCATATTTCCTTTTGTGGAGCACCATGAGTCAAGCATTATTATGTCAACCATTTCACTTGTGTCGTCTTTTTTAATGGTCACCCACAAGCAATGTACCCTTTACCCCACTGGAGAAATAGAGAAACCAAGGCCCAAGGTCACATAGCTGGAAAGAAATAGATTGGAATTTGAACTTATGCAATCTGTTTCCAGAGCCTGCATACCTGACCACTTGGTAATCCAAAGCAAAGTTGAGGTTTTCATTGGTATTTAACTTTGTCAGATAATTTTGTCTCCTTATTTAGAGGAATTCAGAATTCAAAATTCCTCAACCATTATCCACTAGCAGATTGCTAGATAATGCTGCATTTTGTGCTGGTATAGAAATACCAACATATGTATTAATGAATGTGATATATCTAATCATTCACTCTATAGGATTGAGAAAATCTCTGAGAGTGTCTGATGATAATTACTTAAATTAAATTCCATTATTTGAGGTACTTAAACAAAATACTTTTCTTTTGAGGACTATTGTGTACCTGTAAATGCATTTCAGTCTACAAATTTTATCTTAAGATATGAACACTCTTGTGTGGCTTTATCTTAAGATATGACCACTCTTGTTATATATTTATAGCATACCATGTTACAGCTGATCAAGGAGGCAGGCTGCTACAATGGAATCACAGCAAGGGATGATTTCCCTGTAACTGAAGTACTGAACCAGGTGTGCCCATCCACATGGCGGGGCGCCTGCAAGACTGCTGTACAGCTGCTGTTTGGCCAAGCTGGACTGGTGAGTGCATATGTGTGATAGACGGGGGAGAGAGAGCAGAGACAGACGATGTTTCAAGCATTTAAGGATGGGGTGCAAGCATGTGTGAAAATACTGAGTAACTTTAACAGTTCTTTGGTGCTGCAGAGTTTATTTTTATTTATTTATTATTTTTTAAAAAATTAAATCTTTATTATTCAGATTATTACATTTGTTTCTCTTTTTCCCCTTCATAGCTCCCCTCCACCTGGCTCCCACCCTTCTCTCTACCCTTACCTCCCTCCCGTTGACCTCATCCATAGGTATATGATTTTTGTCCAGTCTCTCCCTGTACACCCCTCACCCCTTCCCCCCTGAGAATTTTCAGTCCACTCCCTTTCTGTGCTCCTGATTCTATTATATTCACCAGTTTATCCTGTTGATCAAATCTTTAATTCACTCAGTTTTTAGATTCACTCGTTGATAGATGCGTATTTGTTGTTCATAATTTTTAATCTTTTATTCTTCCTCTTCTAAAAGAGTATCTTTCAGCATTTCATATAATACTGGTTTGGAGTTGATGAACTCCTTTAGCTTTTTCTTATCTGTGAAGCTCTTTATCTGCCCTTCCAAACTCCCCCCTTATGAGTTTCAGCTGGATCTGGGGTTTAGTGTCATAGGATAAGGGGTTCAATGCCATTAAGAGTCTCCCTCCCGCCAGAGAAAGCCAGCCAGGCACTCCGGCACCCGCTCTCTCCACGTGCGCGGTTTCCGTACCTCAGCTTTTTGCAGCTCCTCTGGGTCTCTGTGAGCCCCCCTCTTTCCTTCTAGTTGTAAAATTTCCACTCAGCCAGCTTTCCTTTGGTTCTGGATAATGTCCTTTCTGTCTTTTAGCTGTAGTTTTGAAATTGTTGTGCGAGGCAGCAGTGTAGGTGTTTACCTATGCCGCCATCTTGGATTCTCCCTCTTTGATGCTACAGAGTTTAGACCAGATAGAAAGGTAAGGAAAGGGTAGCATTAAAAAATCTCTCTCTCTCTTTTTTTTCTTTTTGTTGTAGATTTTTAATATGTATTGGTAGGGAACCTAGTTGCAAAATGATGTTGCAGGCTTTCCTCATATTAAGGAAACCATTTCACTGGTAATGATTTGAGAGGGTCCTTTGACTGGACTACTCTGGAGCTCCAGTGGATGGATGTCTTTCTGTTGCTCAAACAGGCCAAGCTTCTGCCTGTCGGAGGCCTTTGCATTTGATGCTCCTCTTACCTGAGAATACTCCTCTCTGATTAGCATGTGACTCACTTCTTCTCAGTCTTCCTAATGTCAGCTCAGACATCACCTCTCAGAGACCTCAGTGGTACAAGTAATGTCCCCATCCAGTTACTTTGTATCCCAGCTCTGTCTTCTTAGCAATCGAGTGTCAACTCAGAAATAAGCTGTCTTTATCACATTGGAGAGAATAGCTTGTGCTAAAGTTGGATGGGGTCAGTATCTGAAGTCACCATTTAGCTTTTTGACACTGCTGACCCACATAACCTTACATATTTGATTGTACTTTCTTGAATTAAATGACTAATTTTTGGAAAGATATAGCATTTCAATCAGGCTAAAAGAAGCTAATTAGAACTAAGAAAATTAAAAAACTGTTTCTTAGTCTAATTCCTGCTTTATGAAAGTAGCTGTTGGACAGGTGCTGTCCTTTTGTTTCATGTGGGCGAAGGCTCCGGTGTCTAAGCTCAGGTTGGTGCTGCCTTATAGAAAGACAGATGAAGACCAGTCTACAGTGGGGATTATCTATACATGTTCCTCAGTGTAGACACCCTACAGGAAACATAGACCTGAGACCCCTGCTGAAGTATAGAATAGCCCACTCTCTTTAGGAGATTGAGCCGAAGCTAGGAGAACCATGGCAATCAGTTTTTCAGAAAGGAATGTATAGAAAAAGACAGAGGACACTGTAGGCTTAAAAAAAAAAAAAGTCCCATTATTATTCAAAGATCAGAAACTTATTCCTAGACCCCTACCCCTTGATCTCAGGGCACCTTTGTACGTGGCTGACAAAGAACCTTTAGATTATGCCTCTGGGGCCGGGAAGAGAGAGGAAACACCTGCCTGGTCCAACAATGGGTATTACTTGGACAGGAAGTCTTTTCCAAAGGACAGGAGACCAGCTGTGGGAATGTTTACAGCAGTGGAAATGAGCTCCATCACAGGCTGCGTTTAGAATCAAAATAAACAGCTCTGCATGGCTTTACGCTTCTGATATGTCACAGATTTGGGTTTCAAGTGTTTTTATGATTTCTTAGTTATTTTAGTTATTTGAAAATAAATTCATCACTTTATCAAACTCTAACTTATGTAGGATACTATATCGTCTTGTCATATTAAATAAAGACTGTCTCCCAAATGAGAGGAAATCATTGAAGGAAGGGCTGGTTCTTTATCTTTCCTGAAGCAGTTCTGTTTTTATAGAGGTTGAAAATAAACTGATCTTTAAGAAAAGCTTCATCCACTTCTGGCTTGTTTTTGGTCATTACCGATGGGCTTTTCTGAAGCATCGGTTTGTTTTTATTGTGGCATTTTTACTCGTTTCAGGTGCATACATTTTTAAAATGCTGAGGTAAAGGAAACAAAGCAGTTCCTAACTAGTATTTATAATTTGGAAGAAGTGCCACAAGTGCCACAAGTGCTTGCAAAGTGCAGCACGTCCTACACCTAGAAGGTGGTTTCTGTTTAGTGAAACACTAGAGGCCTGATGCACAACGTTCATGCATTCAGGGGGTCCCTCAGCACGGCCTGTGCTCTCTTGCAGTCCCGAAGCCCTGGAGCCTCTCCACCGCCTGCTTAGCGCTGCTATGGAGATGCTCCAGCCACCCCTGGCTTCTGGCTGAGGGGCGCTTCCACTGTGGTGCCTCTGCTCCCTGGTGGTCAGGGTGCATCATAGCAAGCAGTCATTTCGTCATCTGGCTGAAACTGGCTCTCTGACATCCTCCGAGGGGTCCCAGATTACAAGAGCGTGCAGGCCAGGCTGAGGGACCCCACCGGTGTATGATCAGGGCTGGGGAGGGAAACGGGAAGTTGGGAGGTTAGCCAGCCGGGGAGGGTCTGCAGGAGGGCTCCAGGGTGTGTCCAGCCTGTTTCACTCAATCTCGATTGGCCAGACTCCAGCAGCAAGCTAACCTACCAGTTGGATCGTCTGCCCCCTAGTGGTCAGTGAACGTCATAGCAACTGGTTGACCAGTCAACTCTCCCCTGGTGGTCAGTGCACGTAATTGTGAGCAGTTGAGTGGCCTTAGCATATCATTAGCATATCACACTTTGATTGGTTGAACGGCTGCCTGGTTGACCTGACCCTTAGCATATTAGGCTTTTATTATATAGGGTTACTGTATCCAGTCGTCTTTATTACCTACCTGACTGGCCTCTGCATACGGCTTTGCTGCTAGGGGAATAGTTCTTACCAGAGTCACTTAGCATTGATAGGTTCATGTGTGGGGTTTGTTTGTGCACATTTTTATTTTGGAATGCTGATCATTATATTTATTTCTCTCTCAGGTGGTAGTTGACACAGCACAGATAGAAAATAAAGAAGCCTACGCCCCCCAAATCAGTTTAGAAGGCTCAAGAATCGTGGTTCAAGTCCCATCCACATGGTAATGTGACTGTTATATTAACATAAGCTTAAGCTGTGATAGAAGTTTTCACATCTTTGACAATATTGCTGGGGACAATCTCCCTGTTAGCTGATAGGACACATCTTCTGTTTATGCAGGTTTATGGCAATGGTGCTATGTTACTGCCTTGTCATGATTATCAGTCCAAGATGAGGACGCCAAGATGCCTGAAGCCAAGTCTCATTGGCCAAAAATATAACTAAAATGTTATATGCTCATGAATCATAATGAGGAGTACTATTTTTTTGTCTACTGCTTTTAAACAGAATGTATCATTTTCTCCAAGTCACCCAGTGTTTCTGTAAAGCTGAGGCCAGAACATAGAATTCCTCATCCATCTTTGTCTGTTCCAACAACTCTGATGATCTTAATTAAGTTCATGTCATTATATACCCAGTGTCATTGCTATCTGGGGACAGACTGACCATTTTTATTTTGACTGATCCTACAAATCAGTAGGAAAATAGGCAAGGTCTTAAAGGAACAGGTAAATCAGAAGACATATTGGTTAACAAATACATGGAGAAACTGTAACCTCACCTAATAAAGGCAAAGTAGAGGAACAATAAGTAACATTTTGCCTACCATGCTCAATTGTTTTAAAATAATATGTTATTTTAGAATACTATATTTGGGCCAGACTATACAAAAACAGACACAGAAGTTGTTGAACAAATGACAGCCTTCCTAGAGAGTAGTTTAATGTATCAGAGACCTAAAATAAAGGCTATGACCTCAGCAATTCCACAGTTCCACCTGTGGGGGTTTTCCCTGGTGATATCTGTACAATTTTAGCGTCATAGTTGTATCAGTAAACAACAAAAATTAAACATATATTGGGAGACTTTCGCTATTAAAATTATAATCTCAGTGAATATTTAACTATATAGAAAATATTTAAAGAATGTAAGTAGGAATAGATATAGTAAGGAACAGTCGCAATGTTGGTGCCTGTATGAATGAAAGTGAGAGCTGTGACTTTAATACCCCATGATCACCATTGGACAAATCCTCTAAACAAAAGGTAACTGGGGAAGCAGAGCTACTGGGTAACATAGGACAGCTAGCACACAAAGCTACTCTTCCAACTCAGGGAAGCAGTGAAACATGTGGAAACTAAAGAACAAATCACAAACAAAATAAATGGAGGGGGGAAAAAAAGACTGGATATAGAGTTCAAAACCACAGTTATAAGGTTTTTTTTAAGAATTTCCTAGAAAAAAAAAAGCCGAGACCGGTTTGGCTCAGTGGATAGAGCGTCGGCCTGCGGACTGAGGGGTCCCCGGTTCGATTCCGGTCAGGGGCGTGTACTTTGGTTGCGGGCACATCTCCAGTGTGGGGC
>PVJN01053073.1:0-13857 GCA_004026805.1 Lasiurus borealis | reverse complement strand
GGGGGAGATACAGGCCAGCAGGGGAGGGCAGTTAAGGGCAATTGGGCCAGCAGGGGAGCAATTAGGCATCAATCAGGCTCGCAGTGGAGTAATTAGGGGGTGATCAGGCTGGCAAGCAGAAGTGGTTAGAGGAAATTAGGCAGAAGTAGGCTAGCGGGAGCCAGCAGTCCTGGATTGTGAGAGGGATGTCTGACTGCCCGTTTAGGCCCGATCCCACCATCCCTCAAGGGGTCCCATATTGGAGAGGGTCCAGGCTGGGTTGAGGGACACCTCCTCGCCCTCCTATGCACAAATTCCTAGCCTCTAGTTTTAAATAAGGCTCATTTTCTAAACATCTACCTGCACAAACCACCAAACTTTCCAGGACAAGACATTGAACTTGGGCCTGTGATTGCTCAAAGTATGAGTTATCAGTCCCCAAATCCCATTCAAGACATTGCATCACTCGGCCACTGACACTCCTGAGAAGCTACCGCTGGGCCCAGACCACAATGCAGGACCAGGATCTTGCTCCTGCGCGGCCAAGTATGTTGGTCAAGTTTGAACCTGGTCTCTGAAGCAAGAATGCCAGTTGCAACTATACATATAGAAGCAGGAAGTAGAAGAGCCACGACCACCAAATTGTTTACTTCAAATGTTTCATGGAAGTCAGTGCTGCTCACTTCACTGGAAATGGTATTTATGATTTTTCTAATTGGCAAGATCATGTATCTGGGAATCCGGACTTGAACTGTGCAGAGGTAAGATTTAAGTGACTATATAGAGCAAAGAGTTGATTCTAAAAATTCTAGAAGCTGCTTTTAAAGAAAACAAGGGCATAAAGCAGGCAAGAGTGGAACAACACATACCTCAGGAATTCCATTGCAAATATAACGGCTTAGATTAGTCTTCAAAAGAGTACAAGTCAAAAACGTCGGAGAGAGCCCTCGCTGGTTTGGCTCAGTGGACAGAGTGTCTGCCTGTGGACTGAAGGGTCCCCTGTCTGATTCTGGTCAAGGGCACATGCCCCGGGTTGTGGGTTTGACCAGGGTGAGGCATGCAAGAGGCAGCCGATCAACGATTCTCTCTCATCATTGATGTTTCTCTCTCTCCCCCTCCCTTCCTCTCTGAAAAAAAAAAAAAAAAAACAGAAAAAAAAAACACACACACAGAAACAAAACACGTTGGAAAGAGCACAGGCTTCGTGACTTTGTGACGGGCCAGCTGTGACACGGGAAGCAGTTATAACCAAGGGACATGGGGTAAGTCTTTCCACATGAAAAAAAACTCATCCTCTAGACACCAAACAAGGGCTATAGCAGAGAGCCCAGCCCTGAGACTGGAAAAGGAAACCCAGTGTCCAAACAGAGGGCCGTAGCAGAGATCGGAGGTGCCTAGAAGCAATCCATTAGAACAATGACTCTGTGCTTATATAAATACATATAAGCCTAACCAATGGACACAGACACCAGGGTGGTCAGGGCATGAGTTGAGAGGTTGGGAGGGAGGGGTAATTGGGGGATAAGGACACATATGTAATACCTTAATCAATAAAGAAATTAAATAAAAATCTCTGAAATCAATATAAATACATATATTTTAAACCTTTTAAGGTGGGCCCTAAAAAAAGAAGTATGGCCAAGCCAGGTTTGGCTCAGTGGATAGAGCGTCAGCCTGCGGATTGAAGGGTCCCAGGTTTGATTCCGGTCAAGGGCATGTACCTTGCTTGGTTGCGGGCACATCCTCAGTGCGGTGCGTGCAGGAGGCTGCTGATCGATGTTTCTATCTCATCGATGTTTCTAACTCTCTGTCCCTCTCCCTTCCTCTCTGTAAAATATCAATAAAATATATTTTAAAAAAAGAAAGAAAAGAAAAGAAGTGTTGACACCGGGAGATACCAGATGTGTGTGCACAGATACAGGTCCTATTAGAACACAGCGAGAAGATCTCCACTTGCAAGCCAAGGAGAGATGCTGCAGAGGAAACCAACCCTGCCGGCACGTGGATCTTGGACTTCCAGCCTCCAGAGCTGTGAGAAAATAAATCTCTGCTGGTTAAGCCCACGAGGACACTGTTTCGCAATAGTACGTAGTTTCTAATTGGAAATTTCCTCGAACGGTGCTGGAATTGAATGAGATATCTGAGGTGACTTTGTTGGCTAAACCACATGGAGAAAGGGGCACATTTCCTGAAAAGCCTTCGAGGCAGGGTCAAGTCTGCAAACCTCGGTTTTCTTTGGAGAAACAACCGCCCTCATCACCTGTGGGACCCGAAGAAGCCTCTCAGGCTCCTGCCTGCAGAGGCAGAAGGGAAGCAACACCCCCCATTTCTCTATGGCTCACATATCCATGTCAGCCCCGGCAGGGCCTTTCAGATGCTTAGGTTGGTACCAGTTTTTAATGAGGTTTATTAAACTAAAATATGCAAATGAAGAATGCGCTGCCTAGTGAATTTGTTTATTTTTCCCAGGCCTGGGAAAGAGAGCTCTCCGGTGCCCTAATTAAAAAGTGAAACACGCTGAGGCTGGGGAGGCAGAATATAAATGACAGGCCTGCGGCCTTCGCTGGGAGGCAGGAGCTGGCTGGCTGGCAGGCTGGGCTCCTCTTCGGTGCCCTCTTTGGCTCCCAAAAAGCAATTTTTTAGGGTAAAATTAGAAAAAAAAATTAAACAACCAACTATAATCGAGTGAAATGGTAAAATAACTTTCTGAATATGATCTCGAGAAGGGCCAGAATGGGGAAAACTGCAGCGGGAAAATGGGTCCGTATAGATTTGAAGTGGATCTTCTGAAAAGCTTTGAATAGCACTCTGAAGGCCTCAGATTTCACTCTGCAGGCATGATGGAGCATCAGACGCCCGGGAGGTAATAATATTGGTAGTTCAGGAAGTTACCTCTGAAAGCCAGAAAGTGAGCGGTGTGAACAGGTTGAGTCCCAGGAGAAGGGAAAACAGGAGGAGGTTTTATATCCAAGAGAGAGATCAAGGGGCCCTGAATGAGGGCAATGGCCAAGGAAATTGGGAAAGCTTATGGATTATTCCAGAGATCCTTAAAGTTATAAGCAAAAGAAATAGGTGATTTATCAAAATATGTAGGGCTAAGAGGAGAGAGCTTTCAAAGGTGACGTTAAGGTGTTACAGAAAATCGGAATAATCAAACCATGCTTGGAGAGTTTGGAGTTACATTTATTATGCTCGGGTCCAGAGGAAAATATTTCTCAAATTCTGGGCCCCAACATGCAGAAATTTTCCGTATTTATATGTTTTTACCTCCTTTGTCTCCCAAATATGGGATGTTTCCCGCCCCTTTGCAAGTTCTTAAAGGGCCCCTATGTGCTGAGGCCTTGAGACCTCAACCAAAGGCCTGGCCTGGTGCCAGCACTGATAATTTTGTCTGGGGAAGGTTTAATGGCCTCTCTGAAGTGAGAATAGTCTCATTTTCCTTATCATTTAAGCAAGCAAGCATTTACAGAAGCCAATAGCAAGGTTAAAATTTTAAACAGTAATTTTTCTATAAGATGGATGCTTCGAAGGTTCCTGGCTTAGATCTTGTATTTGTTTCCTATTGCTGTGAAAACAAGTTGTCACAAACGTAGTGTTTTTTTTTTTAATATTTTTTATTGATTTCAGAGAGGGAACCTGGAAGCAGATCAACCAAAGGACTTGTATGCGTGCATATAAGCCTAACCAATGGACACAGACACCAGGGTGGTCAGGGCATGAGTTGAGAGGTTGGGAGGGAGGGGTAATTGGGGGATAAGGACACATATGTAATATCTTAATCAATAAAGAAATTAAATAATAATAATTTAATACCAAGAAAAAAAAAGATGGAAACATCCATGATAAGAGAGAATTATTGATCGGCTGCCTCCTGTATGTCCCCACACTGGGGATCGAGCCCACAACCTAGGCATATGCCCCAACTGGGAAATGAACTCCTGGTTCATAGGTTGACCCTCAACCACCGAGCCACACCGGCCAGGCACAAACCTGTGTCTTCACACAACTTTATTATCTTCCATTTCTGGAGGTCAGAGGCCTGACATGGGTCTCACTGGGCTAAGCTCAAGGTGTGGCAGGGTTACCCTCCTTTCTGGAGGCTCCGGGAAGAATCCATTTCCTTTCCTTTTCCAGCTTCTAGAGGTTCATGGCCATCTCCCTCCACGTTCAAGGCCAACCATGGCAGACCTCACTTTGCATCTCTGACCCTCCCGGCGTCACATCGCCTTCTCTGGCCAGCCCAGGAAGGTTTTCCAGTTTTTAAAAAAATACTTTATTGATTTTTTACAGAGAGGAAGGGAGATAGAGTGTTAGAAACATCGATCAGCTGCCTCTTGCACACCCCCACTGGGGATGTGCCCGCAACCAAGGTACGTGCCCTTGACCGGAATCAAACCCGGGCCAATGCTCCATCCACTGATCAAAACCGGTTTCGGTTTTCCAGTTTTTAAAGGCTCATGTGATTAGACGGGGCCCACCTGGATAATCTGATATAATCTTGCCCTCTCAAAGTCTGTAATCACACCTGTGAGGTTCCTTTTGCCACCTAACGTAAGGTAACATCGTCACAGGTTCCAGGAATTAGGGAGTGGACATGTTAGAGAGACATTATTCTGCCCGTCAAAGAGCAGGGTCTTTCAGACGAACCCATTGGTAGGCTGTGAAATCAATTTACTAGAACACTCTGGTTATTTTTCTTTAAAAGGGAACATAAATTAGTCGAGTACAATGCATGTAGTCAGTATCAATGTTTCTTGAAACTTCAATTTCGTTTTTATGTGTTGGTAATATCAATATGGATTTTCTGAATTGTGATATAAAATGCATTTCTTACTGAAGGTTATAGGTGAAGTGTTTGAAAGCCATCGACTTAGACAAGAGGATGATGAGGTGTTGAATAAATAGAACATAATGTTAATAGCTCACATTTACCGAATGTTTGCCATGCGTAGTGCCTGTTCTAAATGCTTAACGTTCATTAACTTATGTAATCTTCCTACAAGTACCCAATCCAGTGGGTCCTGCCATTACCTCCGTGCTGTGAGTGAGGAAATGAAGATGCGTCGAGTGTCTTGTCTAAAGTCCCACAGCCAAATAAATATTGGGCAGTCCAGCTACCAGCTCCCAATATGGTAGGTTAAACACCACTCTGCAGTGTCTAGCAGCTCCCGGGGCCTGAAGAGGAACGCAATCTTGCTAACCTGGTACCCTGAGAACCTTGACCCCTGCAGAGAATAGGAAATAGGAAACAAGCCCGGGCTACTTTGTCTCAATGGATGTTGGCTTGGGGAGTGAAGGGTCCCAGGTTCAATTCCAGTCAAGGGCACATGTCTGGATTGCTGGCTCGATCCCCAACAGGGGGCATACAGGAGGCAGCCAATCAATGCTTCTCTCTCATCACTGATGTTTCTATATCTCTCTCCCTCTCCTCTCCTCTCTGAAATCAATAAAATATTTTTAAAAAATAAATGAAATAAAATAGGAAACACTAATAATTGCAGAGCAGAAAACAAATTTCTTATGTAACTCCAGGTATGGGTGTGTATTGGGAGAAGAAGGGGAAGAGTCTCTCAACCCAAAGTGTGCAGTGAGCTCCCCTCTACAGGCTGGTAGCCCGAATTTCAGCCTAGGAGTTAGAGTATAAGTGTGACATATACCATTAAGGCTAATATGTATGAAATTAATATTATTTTCTTAATTAAAAGATTTACCAATAAATAAGTGTTTTTAGAAGAGAGACATGCAATATGCCACATATTATAAATATAAATATGCAAACTATATTTTATCTCAATGAAAGCTATTCTGCTTATTATCATAACAACTATTCTACTTATCACGTCAATCAAATAACAATTAAGTGATGAATCACCATTCTCTTTGTTGTGGAAATAGGAAAAAAAGAAGCTGATTCTTTCCTTTGGAGAAAGGGTAAGAAAGAAAAGATATGAAGTGCTCATTTTTCTCCTTTATCAACATTGTCTGAAGGCTATTAACTTAACAAAAACACTTAAGAAATCTTATTCCCCCATGCATAAAATGAAGGTAACAAGAGCTACCCTGGAGTTGGGGAGAATTTGATGAGGTGACGTACAGGAAAAAGTGTTTTGTAAATTATAGGGTACTAAGATGTAAATTAAATATATTTGTATTTTTATTTATTTATCAAACTTTGATATAATATTTAATACAAGCCTGTATTGTTTTAAGTGCTTTGCAAGTATTAGTTTATCTAATGCTCATGAAAAGTCTATCTCTTCTTATACTCATTTTATAAATGAGAAACAGAAGCAAAGAAAGATTAGGAAACTTAACTCGGTTCATACAGCTAGTAAGGAAAGGAAAAAGGACTATCTCTACAGCAGTGGTTCTCAACCTTTCTAATGTCATGACCCTTTAATATAGTTCCTCATGTTGTGGTGACCCCAAACCATAAAATTATTTTTGTTGCTACTTCATACTGTAATTTTGCAACTGTTATGAATCGTATCTGTGTTTTCCAATGGTCTTAGGCGACCCCTGTAAAAGTGTTGTTCGACCCCCAAGGGGTCTCAACCCACAGGTTGAGAACCACTGCTCTACAGCCTGTTCGTCTGTGCTCTGACCTACTCTGCCACGTTGCCTCTGTTAGGAATAGGGGAATGAGAACTCTACCTAATGTATATGGAAATCCAATGGGATCTCTCCCTTCAAATCCAACTACTGCCACCTCTCTCCTCCTTTCCATTAAAAGCCAGGGTCTGTGGGAGACTTTGCTCCTGGCAGTAACACTGTTTGACACGAGGCCTTGAAAATGGGCTATTCTTTATCCTCTCCTTAGCCTCATGCTTTCAATATTCCCTTCTCTTTATAATGCTTCCTAATATTTTATTGTCAAGTATCTTCTCATCTACTTTCTTATATGATAAAAAAGGCTGGCATTTTTTTCTGTGGAAAATAAAGGAAGCAATGTGAAACCATGACCACCATGTTGTCCATACAGACAATGGACAAATGAACGGTATGTGATTCCTTTCTGAAGTGAGATGTATAATACTCTCAAGGATGCCCAGAAGGTTTTGTGAGTTCTCAGGATTCTAGGGCACAGACTCACCCATCTTCTGCTAACCTGGCCTGTCCCCGGTAATCTCCCACCTCACGGTCAAGTATAACTCTTTTCTGGGACTTGGATGTTGTCAAAGGTATAAAGTAGCAAATTTTGGTAAAACATGAAAAAGAAATTGAGGACGTTGTGCTGATTCGGACCACAGAAAGTCGAGAAGAAATGGCTGTTAGCATGAAGGAAAGGGAAAAGAGAAGAAAGGGTGAGAGTGAAGGAGATTCTGCGATAACATGAGATTCTGTTGGTGGAAGGGTTATGTAATGGAGAAATCCCTAAACAAACACTATATTATTTGTCTTATTTTGATTTGACAAATATTAACCGGGCACATGAGTGCTAGCTTCTGGGTATTTAAAGATAAATAAGACCTGTCTGTCTAGTTAAAGCACATTACACACAAAAGGTGATTGAGATTGACTGGTGAACATATTTTATATTTACAGACTATGTATTAAATAAGTCCAGAGGCACACCTTTATGTTTTACCCAGAGTGGACACTCTATGAATATCTACTGAATTGAAATATCAGAGTTGGATAGGAGCTGGTTAACAACATGTTTTATTGTGGTACAATATATCAGTACATAACATAAAATTGACCGTTTAACCATTTGTACGTATGCAGTTTAGTGGCATTAAGTATGTTCACGTCATTGTTAATCATCACCCCATGCGTCTCCAGAAGTTTCCCATCATCCCAAACAGGAACTCTGTACCCATTAAACACAATCTCCCCATTCTGCCAAAACTGGTTTGGCTCAGTGGATAGAGTGTTGGCCTGCGGACTAGAAGGTCCTGGGTTCGATTCCAGTCAAGGGCATCTACCTTGATTTCGGGCACATCCCTAGTAGGGGGTGTGCAGGAGGCAGCTGTTCGATGTCTCTCTCTCATCGATGTTTCTAACTCTCTATCTCTCTCCCTTCCTCTCTGTAAAAAATCAATGAAATATATATTTTTTAAAAATCTCCCCATTCACCAGATTTTTATATATTCCTTCCTTCAACAACTCTGTAATGAGCACCTATGACTCGGCTTAATTCTCCTCGCTGTGAGAGGTCTGGGTTACCAGGATGGATGTCTGGGTTACAGGATGGATGAACAGGCAGAGGTGCTCTCTCCTCCTCAGTGAGACATAGGCTGGGGAGGGAGGTGATTGGACCAGTAACAACAAACAGATGAAGGGCTAACGTTTGCTGAATGCTCCCCCATCCCCACTCCCACCCCACCCCGGACAGCAGGCAGTGTGTGCAGAGGATGCGCCTCAGAGGTAGGCCAACAATAGTGTTAGGGAGGTACAGTCTATAGCAGCGGTTCTCAACCTGTGGGTCGCAACCCTTGTGGGGGTTGTATGACCCTTTCACAGGGGTCGCCTAAGACCATTGGAAAATGCAGATATTTACATCACGATGCATCACAGTAGCAAAATTTCATGGTTGGGGGTCACCACTACATGAGGAACTGTATGCAAGGGTCGCGGCCTTAGGAAGGTTGAGAGCCACTGGTCTATAGGATAGAACTGGGTCAGGGTGTCAGGGTTACCTTTAGACCTGAAGCTTGAGTGGGGGTAGCCCAGCACAGGCAGGCCCTGGAAACGGGGAGTCCCCCAGGGCCCAGGAAGCACAGGGAAACCGGAGATGAGACTGCAGAGGCCAGCGTGGGTCTCCGTCGAGGACAGCGGGAAGCCACTGAAGAGCCTTCCGCAGGGCCTTCCAAAGATCTGTCCCTCGAAGTGTTCATGACGGAGCCACCTCCCTCAGCATTTCATTGCCATGTAGATGGTGGAGAGCACAGCTTCCAAACAGCTGTGATAGGAAAGCCACGAGTATTTACAATGTAAAATGCGGCTGTATTTATGGTTGACGTCCCTGTTCTAGGAATTCACCTTGAAGTAAAAGCGACTGAAGGTCTGATGAAGGAGAAAACTGGAAATGAGTCCCATCTTGCAGCCCAGCCAGCTTCTCCTAGGATGGGAAGAAATCATATCACTTTTCAGTAAGATGTGACCCTCAAACATAACTGGCCCCACTTTTTCAACTTGTAGATTCATGTCTTTCCTGAGGGCAGGAAGTTGAACTCTGGAATGATAGATCCTCCCTTCCCCCAACTGGTGGGCAAACTATGATGTCACCTGCATCTGTGGCTGGGACATTCCCGAGACATTGAACCACCAATCGGCGTGTGCCGAGTGCCCTGGGCCCCACCTCTTCCCGGTCCTCCCCTCAAAAGGCGTGTTCACCTCTGCAAGTGTTGCTGTTCTCCCCTTGTGAGACAGGCCGGCTGGGTCCTCCTTCTCCTCTAATCCTGGTTTTTCTACCCTCTTTCTCACTTGTTAGTGTGGAATAAACGTCCTCTTTTAGCTTGTCTGTGTCCCTGACTCCGTTTCCTGTGCCTTAAACCTTACATTTGGTGCCGAAATCCGGGAGAAAGAGAGGGGGGGAGATGCCAGAAGGGTATCTCAGAGCTTAGAAAAAGCCTGGCGAACGAGGGAGGGTGAGGAGAGGGGGCCTACTGGTGTTACTTTAGCGGCCTGGCATCGGGGCTTAGCTAGGAGAGCAGAGTTTGGGATCCAATGGCAGAAGAATCCTACCAGCCATAGAAAGGTCGAGATCTGTTCTGCAGAAGTGGGAGGCTGTAGGTCTCGTATTGCTTGCGTTTGGTCAACTGTCAGTCCTCGGGAATTGGGCGTCAGACAGATCCCCAAGTAAGTGACAGGTGTGTGTGTGTTTGTGTGTGTGTGACAGTTCCGCCTTGGCAGGGACACATGCTATCCTTTGTCCCCTAGACAGTGGAGGAGGCCAGCTGTCTGCCTCTGAGACATGTCCAGGGAGGGGCTGCAGAGAAGATCATCTACGTGCTGGAGAAGAGTGCTGGTTTCTAACGAGCATCGTCAGAGGTCTCTCACTAAGGCCTGGCCAAACAGATGGGAACTGCCTCTGAACCCCTGGGGCAGGACCGTCCAGGTGAGTGGGTCCTTTTACAATTCTTGTCATCAGTTAGCTTTAGAATTTCCCTCTCTGTAGCAATAATGTTTCAGTATTGCATGCGATTTAAAATATTTAGAAAAGGCAGGGGGAGGAGGGAGCAGGCCAGGAAGCCTGTTTCCAGGCCTCTAGCCGCTTGAATTTTAAAACTGCCATTTTTTCCCCTAGAGCTAAAGATCTAAGTTTCTGATGAGCCTGTGCTGGCAAGAAAGTCGTTCTTTAGGAAGGTGAAGTGGGGGAGGGGCGGGGTGAGAAGGCGCTGAGGCCAGAGCAGTTTTCAGAGCATTAAAGGGTGATTTGCCCTCAATACCCATGACTGAGATCATGGAAGGGAAAAAAGGACCCTGAAAAATGAGGGCAGGACAGAGAAAGTAGCTCCCATTATTGACCAGAAAGGAGACCGGCTAGCCACTACCTTGAGCGTTACCCTGGGCTCGGCGTGGGTGATGGGCGTCGTTCAGTCTTCTGCCAGTCTTCAGTCATGGCCAGCAGTGGGTCATGACCTGGAAGGGAGGTCCCTCTACGCTGAGACGCAGAGGGCCCATCACTTTTCCAGGGGCAGTTATTTTCCCAGTGGCCACTTTGACCGCATGCTGGGCCTTGCTTGGTTGGAGCCTGGATCTGGGGACACTGCTTTGCTTGGTGGCCTTCATTTCTGCACTTGAAGCATCCTCCAGGTGACGCTCATCCTCTCATTGCACCCTGACCATGCACATTCCCCTTGGGACCAGCCTGGCTGCCGTCAGCTTCAGAGCTGCAACCAAGGCTTGGGTTTCCAGGTTCACCTTCTGTCAAAGGCGGGCTTCCGGATCTGACTCTGCCTCCTCCTCACGGGCATTAAAACCTTAAAGGTTGTATCCACTAGATCTTGGACCGGGGTCTAAGAAGGCGTTAGGAGAGGGGTGGCGGAGCAGGCAGTGGGCCATGGGCCAGAGGAGGAGGAAAAGCATGTCAGCCAGGCTGTCTCACAAGGGGAGAACAACAACACATGCAGAGATAAATGAATGACCGCTCCCCGGTAGGGGTGTGCAGGAGGCAGCTGATCTATGTTTCTTTCGCATCGATGTTTCTTTCTTTTTTTTTTTAATATATATTTTATTGATTTTCTACAGAGAGGGAGGGAGAGGGATAGAAAGTCAGAAACATCAATGAGAGAGAGACATTGATCAGCCGCCTCCTGCACGCCCCATACTGGAGATGTGCCCGCACGCAAGGCACATGCCCCCGACCGGAACTGAACCTGGAACTTTTCAGTCTGCAGGCCGACGCTCTATCCACTGAGCCAAACCAGTTTCGGCTCGCATAGATGTTTTTAACTCTATTCCTCTCTGTAAAAAAATCAATAACAGGGGAGAAACCAAGATGGTGGCATAGGTGAACACCTAAATTGCTGCCTCGCACAACAATTTCAAAACTACAACTAAAAGACAGAATGGACATCATCCAGAACCACAGGAAAGTTGGTTGAGTGGAAATTCTACAACTAGAAGAAAAGAGAGGGGTTCTTGGAGACTCAGAGGAGCTGCAAAAAGCTGAGGTACGGAGACGCGCGGGTGGAGAGAGCGGGTGATGGCAAACCTGGCTGGCCTACTCTGGCGGAAGGGAGATGGAGACTCCCAACTGCCCTGAACCCCTTATCCTACGGCACTGAATCCCAATTCTGGGTGAGACTCATACAGGGGGAGTCTGGACTTTGAAAAGGGAGGAGTGCATGGAAATTTAGGGGAGCCGTGAAAAGGGTCTGGGAGCGCACACAACACTGCATGCAGAAGGTGGATTGCTGATTGTGCTGCTGGATTTCTCTAGCGGGCAGGAGACAGAGCCTCCCAACTTCTAACTGCACAGAACCCCAGTTTCAGGCGAGACCCTGGGGACCTAGACTCATAGGGATCCCGGAGCACAAGGGAACTGAAAAGGCAGAGGTCTAGAGGCATGCACACGAATGCGCACAGAGATGTCTGCAGCAGTTACCGAGAGACACTTGAGGCCCAGAGGCTGCATAGGGTGGGGCCAACTGGAAGCCAAGGCTGTCCGCTAAGCCCTGAAACTCTACCCCATCCACACACAACAGAGAGTCTTTTGCAGTTTTGCAAGTTTTGTATCATAAGGCTGATTCCAACACAGACGTTCTCCCAGCATAATGAAAATGCGGAGACAAAGGAACAGATCACAAACAAAAGAAATGAAGGAAAACAAATGACTGTATATAGAGTTCAAAACAACTGTTATAAGGTTTTTCAAGAATTTCCTAGAAAAGATGGATAAATTTAGTGAGACCCAAGAGGAGGTGAAAAAGGACCAACTAGAAATTAAACATACACTGACAGAAATAAAAAATATACAGAGACCTAACAGCAGACTAGAGGAATGCAAGAATCAAGTCAAAGATTTGAAATACAAAGAAGCAGAAAACATTCAACTGGAAAAGAAAAAAGAAAAAAGAATCCAAAAATGTGAAGATAGTGTAAGGAGCTTCTGGGACAACTTCAAGCATACCAACATCAGAATTATTTTATTAAATAAATATATCAATAACATATACATTTTTTTTGTTTTGTTTTTTTAATTTAATAAATCTTTATTGTTCAGATTATTATAATTGTTCCTCTTTTTTTCCCCATAGGTCACCTCCACTGGGTTCCCACACCAGCCTCTGCCCTTATATCCCCCCACTGTCCTCATCCATAGGTGTACAATTTTGTCCAGTTTCTTACTATACCACCTTCACCCCTTTCCCACCAAGAATTGTCAGTCCACTCCCTTCTATGCCCCTGATTCTATTATAGTCATCAGTTTATTCTGTTCATCAGATTTTTTATTCATTTGATTTTTAGATTTACTTGTTGATAGATATGTATTTGTTGTTCATAATTTTTATCTTTACCTTTTTCTTCTTCTTCCTCTTCTTAAAAAGTACCTTTCAGCATTTCATATAATACTGGTTTGGTATTGATGAACTCCTTTAGCTTTTTCTTATCTGTGAAGGTCTTTATCTGATGCTTTTAATATTCTCTTGATGCTTTTAATATTCTCTCTTTGTATTTTGCTCTTGGGATTTTAATGATGGTGTGTTTTGGTGTGGTCCTCTTTGGACTCCTTTTGTTTGGGGTTCTCTGTGATTCTTGGACTTGTAAATCTATTTCTTTCATCAGGTGGGGAAAGTTTTTTCAGTCATTATTTCTTCAAATAGGTTTTCAATATCTTGCTCTCTCTTTTCTTCTGGCAACCCCATAATTCTGATATTGGTATGCTTGAAGTTATCCCAGAGGCTCCTTACACTATCTTCACATTTTTTGGATTCTTTCTTCTTTTTGCTTTTCCAGTTGAATGTTTTCTGCTTCTTTGTATTTCAAATCTTTGACTTGAATCTTGTGATCCTCTAGTCTACTGTTAGATCTCTGTATATATTTTATTTCAGTCAATGTATGTTTAATTTCTAGTTGGTCCTTTTTCATCTCCTCTTGGGTCTCACTAAATTTATTGGCCTTTTCTAGAAAATTTTTGAAAAACCTTATAACCATGGTTTTGAACTCTATATCCAGTTGTTTCCTTTCTTCCATTTCTTTTGTTTGTGATCTGTTTCTTTGTCTCTGCATTTTGGCTCCTTCCCTGAGTTGATAGAGTGGCTTTGTGTGCTAGGTGTCCTATAGGGCACAGTAGCTCAGTCTCCCCAGTTACCTGAGGTGGACACTCTTGGTGCACCCCTTTGCAGGCTCTGTGCACAGTCTTGTAGTTAAGTCTTTTTTAAATATATATATATATATATATATATATATATATATATATATATATAT
>PVJN01053072.1:0-13858 GCA_004026805.1 Lasiurus borealis | reverse complement strand
TTTTTTGTGTGTGTGTGTGTGTGTTTAATTCTTTACACCATTTTGTGTGTTGTTTGGGTAATTACTAACTTTATGAAGTCATTTTCAAGTTTATAAATTATGTCAGCTGTTTCAATTCTCCTGATAAACCAGTCAATGGAATTGTTTATGTCTGATACCATTTTTTTTAAATTTTCAGAATTTTATTTGACTCTTTCTTAACATTTCCTTCTGTATAATGAAGTTATCCATCTATCATTCATATTGACCTTTTTATACTAGACATTATAAGATAATAATGATATTTTAAAGTCCTTGTTGGAAAATGGCAACATCTTGATAATCTATCAGTCTGGTTTTGTTGATTGCTTTAGCTCTTGAAAATGGGATTCAGTTTTTCATTCTGTTGTATGTTCAAAAATTTTGACCAAATGCCATTATTGCAGGAGAATGATAAAAAGTATGGTAAGTAGAGTGAACCTTGGTAAGGCAACCAGGTATTTCATCAGGCCATTAGAGTGGGCAATTGAGCCAAGAGTTTGTAATTGAGCTAGGTTGTTATAGTTGTTGGTATTACGGCTATGATTTCTTTCCAACTGTTACAGGTTTCAAATACCTCTAGTGCTAGGCTAAATGCTTAAATAGCAGCTGGAGTGGTAGAGAGTTTTCTCAGCATTGGAAAGCTCTTTCTGTACTGGCCTTCCCTGGCTTTTGATTATATAACACTTGTTATTGGGAGGGCAACATTCATCTTTTTTTCTGGCCGCCTTTTGTGTTCTCATTCTTAGAAGATTCTGTGCACCTGTGACTTGGCGGTGTGCCTTTTGCAGCATTCCTATACTCCCATCCCCATCTTAGTGAAACTCAGTCTTATATTCATAGCTGGTGTTGGGTGGGATTTCCTGTATTGCTCATATCATTTAAATCATATAAATATAGAATTTTGGGCCCAAGATGGATTCTTGCCTTTCCATTCATTGTAGAGAAGTTCTCTTTAACCTTTCTAACTCCATATTTGCCGGTGCTTTGCAGGTGAGGGGTCATGATGCTCCTCCTAGCAATTAAAGATTTACTTTAGACAATATCGTGATGGGGAGAATAACTGCTGACAGCCCTCATCTTCAAAGGTTCTAATTATCTCCAGTGAGTCCTGACCCTCTGTTGTGGTATTTTTTTTCTTTATGGCAGCAATTTTCAACTGGAGTACCGCAAGAATTTTAAAAACATGCAATATTAATATTTAGTCAGGAGCACTGACTTCTTGTAACTTTGATTAGCTAATAAAAAAATAGCAACAACCAACTAATAATAGGCATCCAGTGTGAATGAATCAAAATTATTATTTTTGAGTACAAAAAATATGTTTTGTGTGCTGCAGAATTTTAGTAATTAGCTTATGTATGCTCGAGAAGAAAAAGATTGAAAATTGCCACTTTATGCTGAAGGGGGGTAATTGTTAAGGTTTTTTGTCTATCTCCCCTCCAGCATCAAGTGATCACCTTTCTGGAGCATTCTCAAGTGACGGAGCCCTTCAGCTGTATACAAGAGCAAGTTTGGAGAAGCAGTCAGTGTTGTTTTATCTTATCTGTCAACTATGGTTAGCTTCTTAGAGTTCTATAGGCCAAGGGTTGGTTGCACCAACCCAAGAGAATAAAGACATTTGCTTGGTAAAAAGAAGGACTGAGGAACTGAGAGATGTTTCATGCCTGTCCCCTAATAGCTGTCAATCACCCCCTGTATATCTGAGTCACGTGTACTCCATTTCTCCCTCAAGCATCCAGTGGGAATGAGATTTCAAGGGATGCAAGACTGTGAGTAAGGGCAGTAGTTAAGTGCCCCCAGCAATTCTAGTTTATTAGCTCCCACTTGACTTTTAGCTGAGTTAAATTTTACCTCCTTATATTGTGGCCAGAACAGCCTCAGATTCCCTTGTGCTCTGTCATAAGTGAACAAACATGTATGTCCTTTCCTTGCTTGAAAGAATTTACACCTCTTTAGAGTTCAGATTCATTATTACTTTCTAACTTCAGGTGTCCAGTGGAGGGGAATAAGAAGTATGAAATTATCAATTACCTATGTTTTTCTCATTGTTAAATCAGAAAGGTTGTTTTTGCAAAGCATTATTTATTCTAAGTGAAAGTATATCTACTAATTGTGATATGTTCTATGTTCATTTTCATTCAATTTGAAATGTTTTGAAATGTACCTTATATGATTCCTCTTTCAACCCTGAACTTATTTCGCAGTGCATTACTTTATGCACAGA
This sequence comes from Lasiurus borealis, assembly GCA_004026805.1. Lineage (NCBI taxonomy): Eukaryota > Metazoa > Chordata > Mammalia > Chiroptera > Vespertilionidae > Lasiurus > Lasiurus borealis. The sequence goes on along the minus strand of PVJN01053072.1, from coordinate 11,613 downwards.
TAATTGTGGATTTTATCAATTTCTAATTTAATATTAATTATGGCCAGAGACCACTTTTATATTAAATACAAGAACATAATGTACTCTAGATTATTTCAAAATTTAATATTAAGACTTTTTGTGACTCAAAGTAATTATTTGTAAGTATTGAAAATGTTCTTGAAACTGTTACATATTGTATAGTAGTTGTCCTGTTATAAATATTAATTAAATCAACTTGGTTAATAGTGTTTCCAAAATTTGGTGGTAGAAAGTTTAAAGCTCAAATCTCACCTACCAAGTCTTCTAGGAGCAAATTTGTGTGATTCTATTATTATTTATCATCTCCAATTTTACTGATATTGCATGTGGCATTAATTTATGTATATATACATCATTCTTCATTTCTCATTAATAATTATTTAGTTTGTATCATTTATTACTTTGTCATATACTAGTAATTTCTAATTCTATGTTAAAATAGTGTTTTAATAACCACCACCATTTTATTTTTATGTCCAAACTACATGTTTTGTTCCCTTTATTTTTTTAACTACAATTTTGTTCATGGAAATCTCATGGCTGCTAAAATATTTAAATTAACTCATGACTATGAATGACTCTGTAGCTTTGATTTTTACAATAAAATGTGTATCTAAACTTCTCAAGCTGCATTTTATCTCTCTAAATAGTATCTGAAGATCTGATCCTCAGGCTATGTCCTAGCATCAAGAGTGGCTACATCCCTAACTGGTTTAGCTCAGTGGATAGAGTGTCAGCCTGTGGACTCAAGGGTCCCAGGTTTGATTCCAGTCAAGGGCATGTACCTTGGTTATGGGCACATACCCAGTAGGGAGTGTGTAAGAGACAGCTTATCGATGTTTTTAACTCTCTATCCTTCTCTCTTCCTCTCTAAAAAATAAATAAAATATATATAATTTTTAAAAAGAGTTGCTACAAAAAAGTCTGGGGCTACAATTATTTTGTCTTCATTGTATATGGCTTTCTCTATTTTTATATTATTATTAAATGTATATAATGTAAAACCAAAATAAATCACTTCAACAGGATAACAGAAACAAAGATAAAAGTAATTTAGGATTTAAGTTCCCAGAATCCTTCTACATTTCTATTGTAACAATAATAGTGCATAATTCAAATGCTTATGAAGTTCCAAATATCATGGTAGAATTTCATATAGAAAAAAAGGTTAGAAAGAATAGAAACAAAATACAACTCAATTTTTATGTTTACATTTCTTTATGTCAAACTAAAGAAAGCAAAACAAAATACACAGGAACGTAAAAGACATTCAGAGCACCCAGTCTTCTACTCCACCAACTTTCATGAGGGTACAACATATCTGCTGAAATTATAACGCTATGTTCACAATTTTAGCACCAATTAGTAATGAGATCATATATTTATACTGAATGTATTATTCTCACCCCAAACTTTCATATAAAAAAGACTGAAACTATCCTCATTATCCTCAATAAGATTTGTAAATGTGGATGTCTACTGGTTTGTGATTAAAAGAAAAAAAATTAAGAGGACAGGTGTAAGTTCAAATTTCAATGAGTTAAAGAAAATTTATGGAAATTTGCAGAAGATCAACTCAATATTTTCAGTTAAAGAATTGAAAATAGTTTAGAATGAGCCCAATTGACAAGGACATATTTTACCAATTAGCAAATGCAATACTAGTAGAAATGATTATTCAGCGCAGTTTTGAATGTGGCCTGAAGCAAATGTTAGGATCATAGTTTAACATAGTGCATATGTGGTGTATAGTTGGAACACTTACACAGTTGACCTTGATAATAATCATCCCTTTAACTCTATTTTTATTTAAAAACTTTCCTAATGAATAGATGGGGGCGTTAGAAAAATGGAAAAAGCTCAGCCTATTTGAAGACAATTTTCTCTGTTATTTATAGTTCTCAAATTGGTACTTTTTAAGTTTTTATTATCAGAATCCTTTATCTCTTAATTCAGGATGATACATTTATTGATATTAAAACTTTATTGATTATAAATAATATTATGCAGATATCTTGTCTCTCACCATTTGTGTGCAAAGCACTTACTTTAGAAGGCATCATGTTGCAGAAGAATACAAAATTTAGTGGTAGAAAGTCTAAAGCTTGAATCTCATCTACCAAGTCTTCTAGGAGCAGATCTTGGGTGATTCTATAATTATTTATCATATTTTAATAGCTACAATTTACCTAAAGTTGGCATGATATTGTTATTTTTATTTTTTTGTGATAAGATTTAAATAGCCAAACCCATGTACAAATATTAGTACATAGAAATGTTACTTAACTTTGAATTGTTCTTCTTTTACAAAACACTGGGTAATGAATGCCTATTGTAGAGACTAAAGTTAAATATGATAGACCAGCTGGTGTAGGTCTAAGGCACTTTGATGAGATTTCTGTATGATTTAAGGTGATGCCTATAAAATTTAGATAAATATGCTTTTTAAGAGGCTGACAGTATGTGGTTGGTTTTTCTTTTACCCAATCTTGAAATTCTGGATTTTTAAACAATTAGGTATCCTAATAATGAATTTTCAGTTTTTGTTTAATGGCAGATGACCTATTCTTCCTTAATTTTTGAAAGATATCTTTCAAGAGTGTAAGTATCATAGTCAATGCCTTTATTTATTTCAGGATTTTGAATGGTATTCTACAGTCACTGGACTCCAATGTTTCTGATGAGAAGTAAGCAGTGATTGCATTATTCCCATGTATTAGTTATTATTTTTCCCCCTTTATATTTAGCATATTTTCTCTCCGGATTTCAGAAATTAATGACATGTCTAGATAGAAATTTCTCTTTATCCTATTTGTGTTCTTAATGAGCTTCTTAGAACTAAAGATTAAAAGCTTCACATCAGCCTGCTCAGTGTCACACAGTGGTGAGCAATGATCCATGAACCAGGAAGTCACAGTTCAGTTTCCTGGTCAGGACACATGCCTGTGTTGCAGGCTCAATCCCCAGTAAGGGCTGCGCAGGAGGCAGCAGATCAATGGTCTCATTACTGATGTTTCTATCTTTCTCTTCATCTCCCTTTCTCTCTGAAATCAATAATATATATTTAAAAGTCTCACATCAAATCTTAGAAGGTTGGGGCCATTATTTTTTCAAATACAATTTTTGTTTGTTTCTCTCTCCTATCCAAATGATGCATAACATGTGTGTTGGTACCCTTGACATTGCCCCATAGGTTGCTCATTCTCTGTTAGTTTTTCATTATTTCTTCCTCTTTGCTATTTATATTGGACTAGAGGCCCAGTGCATAAAATTTGTGCACTGAGGGTATCCCTCAGCTCAGCCTACACCCTCTCCAATCTGGGATCCCTCTCACAATCCAGGATCACTGACTCCTAACTGCTCACTGCATGCCTGTTTGCCCCCTAATTGCTCCCTTGCCAGCCTGATTGACACCTAACTGCTCCTCTACCAACTTGATTGCTCCCAACTACTCTCCCCTGGTGGCCTGATCACCTCCAAGGCTTTTATTACTATAGATATGACCCTTCACAAAAAATTTGAATAACCCTACTTTACAATAAGGACTTGATGATTAAATCATTGGGACCAGACACCAAGATTTCCTTGCTTTGAATAGTGGAGAGAATAATTATCTTGTCTTTAAGTTGCCCTGAAATTAAAATAAGATAATGACTTAGAAAACTATAAAAGCACCATATAAAGACAACTGTCTTTTTCGTGTACTGAAATGACAATAAAATGGTAAAATGAAAAACACTACTTAATTTCCCCTTTCCTTCCTTAACAGCCTCTATTTAAACTTTGAAATTTATAAAAGTTTCACTCCAATTTTCATTTCTTTATGGATCCCCTTCACCAGAACAGGTGGAAGGCTTCACACTCACTGCTAAGGCATGATCTGCTGAGGGGCAGGGCAGAACAGGCTTGCTTTTGGGTCAAAGCAGGAGCAGGAGTCCCCGCCTCTGAAGTATGAAGGCTGCCTGGGTGACGACAGTTAGAACTGGAAGCTTGTCTGAATCACGTCAGTCAGTCTGGTACCCTGCAGTGAGGCACCCCTCCGCTGAGGTGGTCCCACCCCTCTCCCCCCTTCTCAGGGCTGCAGGTTCTTGCCCCTTCACCTGGGCATCCTCCCATGCCCCTTGATCCCTGGCCTTGTCCACTCACGTCTTGGAGCCAATGCAGAACCTCTCTCTCTCTTCAGGTGAGGCGGATCCCTGCCCTTGGTCTCCTGGAAGCTGTGAATCTGTGGTCAGAGGCCCAGTCTGGTTCTCAGCAACCTAATGCCTGAGATTTTTCCCAGGGCCTGGGCCACTCCCGGGGCAGCATGCCCCCAGGTCCCCATGGGAGTAGCTAGGGGGCTGGCAGCACCTCTCTCTGGCAGCAATGTTCCGGGGACCCCACTAGAGTGGCCAAGCAGGCCAACCACACCACCCTGCACAGCCATGTTGCTGTGGGCCCCACGGGAGTGGCTAAGCAGGTCCAGCTGCTCCTCCTCGGGGCAGTGATGTTCCTGAGGTCCCATGGGAATGGCTAAGCAGGCTGGCCTCCCATCCCCCAGGCAACAATGTTCCCAGGGCCTCACAGGAGTGGCAAGGTGGGTCACTGCTCCTACTGGGGCCTGTGATGGACCCGGAACCCTGGCGTGGCATCTGGTGCTACCCACTCTACCTCCCTGGCCAGATGGACTAGTACCTTGTAGGTGGTGTCTGGCGATGGACCCAGACCTCAGGAGCAGGCCATGGCACTGCCCACCTTGCCTGTTATGCAAATTAACCTGCATCTTTGTTGGGTTAATTAGCATACTAACTGATTGGCTGTGGGCATAGCAGAGGGATGGTCAATTTACATGTTCCTCTATTATTAGGTAAGATAACTTTATTGTATTTTCTCCAAAGTTACTATTCTTTATTCTACCAGTTCACATCTGTAGAAAGTAAATTTCTTAAATTTCAGTAATTGCTCATTTTAGTTTTCATAATTTTAAATTTTAGAATATACATTTTTTTACTTTATTTTTTCTATTCCCTACTCACTGAAATATTACATTTAAATTTTCTTTACATCTTTTATAGTTTTATTCAATTTTTGACTACATGGACAACTCTTACGGTTTTGTGTTTATTCAGCTATTTTTACAGCGGTACCTTGAGATACAAGTTTAATTCATTCCCTAACCTTGAGGCATGGGATACTATGAGACGCTCGAGTCACAGTAAACTGGTGGGTCCTGTGCAGCTGGCCAATCGGCGCCATTACTCCTATCTCAAATGTTGCTCGTATTTCAAAGCAAAAATCGCTCACTTGATGGCTCGTATCTCAAAAATCTCATATATTAGGACACTCGTATCTCGAGGTATTACTGTACTGCTAAATTAAATTATCTGGTCCCATTTAGAGTGAGCTTACATTCACTTTTGATTTTTTTTTCCCTGAAATTTAGGCTATTTTATTGACTAAAACTGAAAATTTTAGAATACATTACTAAGATTCTATTTTCCCCTTTAAGGATTTATTTTTATTTTCTTTGTTTTTAATATTTTTGTCAAGACTAAAAGGCTGGGATGTCTCTCCTCCATTCTGTATAACTGTTACCTATGATTTTTATGGTTATGTTTTTTGTTTTATCCTCTTCCTGGCTTATCCTCAAGTCTGTAATTTTAGTGAACTACCAATGAATACAACTGAGTTTGTAAGGATTCTCCCTCTTTCCATTAATTGGATGTGTGTTGGAGAAGTAAATTTAAAGTTCAACTAGTCGTCCAACATGGCTTGCCTTTAATTTTATGACAGGCCTTAATGTGTCTCCCCTGTGCAAATGTATACTTTACCAGTTAGTCAGAATTATGTGGAGAGCTTATCTAACCCTTTGAAAAAGCTCTCATTTGTAAGTTCTTTTCAAGAAATTTCTGGGTTGTCAGCTACTTAACTGAACCAGGACCTCAATTTCAGGCTTTGGTTGTGTTCCCAGTATTCCTGACATATTTGCTACTATTTTTTGACAGTGCTGCTGGGGAAAATTTCCACCCTTTGTTTTAAGTCGCCTTTGTCACCTAGTTAGCAAGGAGTTGGGAAGAACAAGGCCAGGCAAAAGGCTGAAGCTACGTGTTATTTTTAGCTCAAAATAAAGATGTTGTCAGGAATAAATGCTTCTAAATCTGTTTTCCAAAGCAGTAATATGTTTTTAGGTATTATTATTATTATTATTTACAATTTTGTAAAATTTTATACTTGTTTTGGGCAAGAGAATTTTCAGACTTTTATTTCTCCATACATGGACTATCTAATTGTTTTTTTATAAACATTTACTTACTGCTTTTGTGTGCCAGACACCAATATTACACGGATATGCATATATGTATATTTATTGCTTTTTCATGTTACTATTTTTTTAAGTCTCAGAAATACAGGAAAGTGTTAAGCACTTGTAATAAGTCGTGTGATTTTTATATTATAATGGGAACATTTGGAAACAGATATTTCTTCATCTGAGTTAACATTTGCTCTTTAAAAAGGTATTGTGACAATATATAAGCTGACAATATATCAAATACATAAAATAAATCATGAATACAATTTTCATTATTTAATAAGTTTGAGAGATAATATTAATAACCATTTTTATCTTTATATTTTATAATATAATTATATATAATATATATTATAATATTTTATAAATAAGAAAACTGAAATCCAGGGTGATAGGATCAAGTTTCAGTATATAGAGATACTTAAATGAACTATCAGCAGTTTTCATGATTTCTAAATTCCCTTTCAAACTTTTATTCTAAAAATAAGAATGATATTTCCTAAACATTTAAAATAAAAATAAATTGATTAACTAATAAGGTATACCTAAATACTATAACTATTTACATTTCTTCATGATAATTTTACTAAAAACTGATTTATAAGGAGTGTATTACTAAATATAAGGATATTAAGTATTTTAGAAAATAAATCTTTCTGTTTTTAAATTTTTTTACATCTATAGGGCAAATGATGTTAACATTGATAATTTATTTAAATTATTCTTTAAATATATCAAAAAGCTGAATGAATTATAAAAAAAAAACAATCCTAGGTTCAAGTTGACATCTATAGCAAAGCACAACTTTTTTAGAGATTTCTGTGTTTTATGTCTCTGCATTCATGTGTGTATGCATGAGTGTCTGTCTATGTGTATAGCAAGTTATCCTTAATACATTTTAATTACAATAATTATAATACATGTTTATATTTTGGTATAGCACTGTATATACAGTGATCTCTCATATGTTTAGGGTAGTTCAGCAAATGAACAAACCTCTCCATATCCACAATGGGGAATAAAATTATTTAATCATTGTGTTTTATGTAAACTTTATTGGTATAAATACCCAAATACTATTCAAATCACACAGGCTCTGCTCTGACTCTAGTGTGATTATTTTCAGAATTACTTAAATGTCACCTTAAAAGCAAGAAAAATCTGGTAACTGTTGTGTGAACACAGTCACTATAGGAACATTAACATTTATGATGTTCAGTAGAAATGTCTAATTTGTGGCCTGGCAACTTGCGAAAAACAGATTTCAGAGTGACAAAAACATATGCTTCTTTTTTATATCAAGAAATCTAGGTTTGTTTTGTTATAGTACCAGTAAAAAATACTAAAGTATACAATAAAGGAGTTACTCTACATACAGAGTAATTGTAGGGTCTTGTGGATATTAAAATTGCCATTCAAATTTCCCTGGAACTACTGATGGGGGTGTTCTTCATTAATGTTTTAAATAAATCCATACTAAAATTATTAGAAAAAGAGGATATAGAAAGATAAACACTGTTTCCAGCTTTCGTTAAATTAGATGAACTAAAACTACCCCTAAATGTTAAATACAGTGCCACAATTTACTTACTTAAATTGCTTATGAATAAGTCAAAAATTTCAATCAAAATTATTAGATATTGTTCCTAAGGTTATCTCAGTTCTCTCAAAGTAACCCCTCATCATTTCATGTAGATTATGGAAATGAAAATAATACAGTGGTACCTCGAGGTATGAGTGCCCTAACATACGAGATTTTTGAGATACGAACCATAGAGTAAGTGATTTTTGCTTTGAAATACAAGCAACATTTGAGATAGGAGTAATGGCGCGGATCGGCCGGCTGCACAGGACCCACCAGTTTACCATGACTCGAGCATCTCATAGTTTCCCATGCCTCAAGGTTACAGAACGAATTAAACTCGTGTCTCGAGGTACCACTGTAATGTAAAACATACTGGCATTGTCTTGGTTAAGTTCTATATTTTTCAGAACCTTACAAAATAAAAACTACATTTTATAAACTCTATGGATAAGGCTTTAGACATGAATTACTTTCTATCAATTAGATGCATTTACAAAGATTTAAAAAAGCATAACTAAAGAAGGAAAATGATCATTCTGGGACTATGGCAGTTGCCATTGTTTGCCAAATTCATGGATTTGCATCAGTTTCTAATATTTATTTTGGACAACAGTGCCTTCCATGGCTAGAGAAGTAGTCTGTTCATGAAACTCAGGATTTTAGCTTTGGGTTTACCTTCTCCAGGCTGTTAGTGTTCCGAGACCATGTTGGCATAAGATCTGAGACATAGCTTCTTATAGTTCTGAAATAATTCTAAGGTAGACGGACAATAACATTATTTCCAATATTCCACAATTTTATAAGCTCCATACTCTCTGTATTAAATTTTGTAATGACTCAATCACCTAATAGAGTTTTTATTTCCTCTCTCACACTTAGATTAACCATATTTATAATAGTTTGTTTCACTATCTCTTTATAAAAATACAAAAACGTAAAAATAAACTATCCTATAGCTTATAGCTTGAAGATAATATTGATACAGAAAGTTAATGTTTTTCTCTTTGAAAAGGTTATCTATGTAAACTTGTCTGAAAGAATAAATTTTAGTAGTCTTTATCTTCTAGTTTTATATGTTTTATACCACAAATAAGGAATTTTATATCATAACAACCAGACAGACACTTTTATAGTTGAAAAACAGTGAGTAGAAAATCTTTTGAATTGCACTTACAATGTCTTCAGAGGAAAAACTACATAACAAATGAATTTTAACCATGTTTATAAATTACTGGTATCAGAATACTTAGGGAGAAAATGCAAATTTCTAATCTAAATGTCTGTCTAGTTATCTAATATTGATCTTTTTTATCACATAATAACTGTATTGATGAAAATTTTAAGACATTTGTATCAATAAATGATATAGAAGTTCCCAATAATTATATTGGAAATTTGAACTTACCTCTGAAAAAAAAAGTGAAATTTCTGGTACTACTGGACAAACCTCGCAGACCAGAAAATTAGCAAGGGACATAAGTACTGAGCACCATGAGCCAACTATACTGAACTGACATTTATGGAATATTCTATGAGGCCAGCATTATTTTGATTAAAATAAAAAAAATATATCATAGGAAAGAAAGCTATCAATCTTTATCCAACAGAACATAGATGCAAATATTATGAAAAAAATTAATTTATACGTGCAACACTAAAAAGTACAAAATGTTGCTAATTAATGGAAGACATAAATAAATGGGTTGGAAAACTAAATACTGGTAAGATGCCAAATTGTTATTTATCTGAGGTCATTAAACTTTTCTGTATAAGTCCAAACAGTAAATATTTAGTATTTGCAAATTATAGAGTCTCAATCACAATTCAACTCTGCCTCTGAAGCAAGAAAATAGACATAGACATTGTGTAAATGAATGTCATGGCAGTGTTTCCTGGAACTGTGTGCAAAACAGTTCCTGAGGTAGTTTGGCAAGAGGGTCCTATTTTGTCAATTCCTGATTCATTGATTTTTTTTTTAAATTATCAATTAAATTTCCAACTGGCATTTTTTTTTATGGAATTGACAAGCTAATTCCAAATTAATTTGAAAATGCTAAGAACCTAGAAGGTGACTTACCGCATCTTTTCCAGAAGACTTGATCTTGAACTTTCATACAATGCTAGTGGGTATGTAAAATGGCAAAACCACTTTGGAAAACGGTTTGCCAACTTCTTAAAAAGTTAAAATGCACTTATTATTTCATTCTTAGGTATATTCTTAAGAAAAAAAAAGAAAACTGTATAGAAATGTTCATAGTAGCTATATTTGTTGTAAACAAACTTGAATCAAGCCCAAATGTTCATTGTCGGGTAAATAGATTAAAACTGTGGTATATCCATATAGTGGAATATTATTCAGCAAACAAAGTAAATGCACACAACTACATTGTTAAATTTCAAAATAAGTATACTGAATGAAAGAAGCCAAACAACAATCATATGGCATATGATTCAATAATACAAACCACTAGAAAATTCAATGTAATCTACAGTGAAAAAGAAGTTCAGTACCTGCCTTCTTGGGGGTTTACAATGGGTGGAAGAAAAGCAACATTCAGTTACAGGAAACTTTGGAAAGTCATAGAAATGTTTTTGTTTGTGTTTGTAGAGATGGATTAGGTATGTATGTATATATATATATGTGTGTGAAAACTTAATCCAACGTTATAATTTAAATACATGCAGTTTATTGCATGTTATCTTTGCTTCAGGCATCTTTTGAAAATGATGTGAACAAATAATATCTCACATAATAAAAGTGAAAGGAGTTTTAGGGGTAAAATAGGAAGATTTAAAGAGTTTTAGGAATGGAAAGAGCCCATAGGAGGGAATGAAACTTGAAGGCATCAGGGTGTTTATCTTACCTGTATAGAAGATAGAGAAATGACACAAACAAACATAAAAATAGTGTATCTGGCCTAAGTGATTAAGACAGACAAAACTGAGAACAGATAGGTATCTCTGGCCTGAACAATTAAAGTGACCATAAGCTTGGCCAAAAGTACCCTGACCTGAGTAGCTGGGAAAGCTATAAGATTAGACTTTCTCTGCCAACACAACTAGGAAAGCTATATGATAAATTAAAAGTGACTTGAACCTAACAAATAACCAAATGAGAAAAATACCGGTGTGGGGGTCATGAAAGCTGAGTATAGGGTTAAGATCTCAAGATTGAAAAGGGACATCCCCAGCCTATTAAATGCCTCAGGACAAAGAAAACAGTGGTCACCCTTCTCAGGGGCCCCTCTTTCATCCAGAAGGAAGAGTCTTAAGCTTAGAATTTAGAATTAAGGTTTTAGAGGTAGTGTCTGCTTGCAATAAAGTTTCTGTACTTTTCACCAATCACCTTTTGCCATGGCTTCATTCTTTGAATGCATCTGGATAAGAACCCTGGGAGAGCAATCACTCTGCTCAATAAGACCTCCCACATCAAAATGACATGTTAAGACAGAACTAAGTTTAGACATACATCATAAATGCAGAATAGACAAGCAAAATGAGGTAAAGATAGTGTACCAAGAGAAAAAATGGCGGCGGAGTAAACAGACGCATCTGGAGCTTTGTCGCTGGGCAGAGGGAGAGAGAGCGGCTGGGAGTCGCACTGGGAGTGATTGGAGGCAAGTTGGGAGCCAGTTATCCACCAGGAGAAGGCGGGGAACTGCTGGACGGGGCTCTCCCAGTCGGGCAGCCCCACTGCAAAGGGGTTTTTGCCCGCCCG
>PVJN01053071.1:0-13864 GCA_004026805.1 Lasiurus borealis | reverse complement strand
TGCAATATCTGGGATACACTTATACTAAGAAAGTAATGTTTATCTGAAATTCAAACTTAACTGGGTGTCTTGTATACTTGTCTTTTAAACTGGGCAACCTTAATTGGTGTGTGCCTAGTATATGGGAAGACAGTCTTCTCTTAATAACATAGGACTTCTGTGTCTTTAATATGGTTGTACCAAGGCATCTGGATAGTTCCTGTCCTGGGGGTGGTTATTAAAGGTCTCAATTCAATCACTCATAAAACAGAAAAATCTTAACCAGTAAAGTAACAGTGCATATTTATAAAAATTTTTAAAGATGTTCTAAGAAAATTTTGCACTCAAGTATACTGGGAATGGCAAAGTGCCCTACTATACTACATGCTATTATTATAACTACCAGAAACAAGAAATGGAATGGAAGATGAAAATAACAAAATCGTCTACATTAAAGCATATTTAGGTTTAAAATCATGGGATGAAAACTTAATTAAGTGCCAGAAATTTGATTTTGCAAATTTAAATACATAAAAAAGCAAGGCAATCTAGACACTAAAAGTTTCCTAGCAACATTAACTCACCCACAGCATGCATTGTGCATAATAATGTTAACATTTAGCAACCAAAGATGTTCACACCACAAAATATGTGCAACTCAAAATTGTTAACATTTTTCATATTTTAGACTCATTTAAAAGGTTCAATACTCTAATTACACTAATGTTGAAAGAATTACTCAGTCCTGGAGTTAAATTTTTTAAAAAACATATTTGTTTACCTCCTAATCTTTCATTAAAGTCATAATTAACTTGTGTGTATTTTAGTTAACACACAAAAAAGTTTTACATTTAGAGAATGTTAAATATGGTGCAAATATTCAATTTGTACTTACTAAAATTATTTCAAACTCTCTCTATATATATAGTTATTATTCTGGAAAACATCATTGGTTATTATTCTAGAATAATTTATGATATTTTAATAAAAACCGGGGAGGATTGTAGCATGGTAATCCTGGCTGTGGCCACAAATTATTTCATGACTCTGTCCCTCCATTTCTTCATTTGTAGAATTGAGATAATAATAATAACTTGACCCATAGGGGTGCTCTGAGAATTAAATCAGCTTATTAGCTACAAAATAATCAGTTATGCACAGCACATGGTACAAAATTAGCTAAAAATCGTTAGTGTTCACAAATAGCAATATTTCAAATGTATAGGTACCATCAATTCTTATATTACCTTTTATCATACTTCTGTAATTTGAATATTAGCTGAAACAATTTTAATGAATTTATATTTAATCTTTTAAAGGCATTTTAAGTATATAGATTTTTAAAAATTCTTTTATGAGTTTCTTCTTTTATTAATAGAGATATATGAAAAATTTGTGCAAACTTATTGTAATCATTGAAATAAAAAATCAACATGAAAATGATATTGTATAGTACACTGCAGAAAGAACTAAACTGAATAGGACTGGCAACAACAAGTGCTAGTGGGGAGATTGGAGCACACTGAATTATCAAACATTGTTGCTATGGATGCAAACTGCTATTACTATTTGGAACAACTATTTGGCAATGGTTACCTAATAAATTTGACACATACATGTTCTATAATTTAGCAATTCCAGAAATGCATGTACTTATGCACCAAAAGAAATTACAGGGTTTTCATAGCAGCAGTATTTATAATAGCCTAGAACTGGAAACCCACCCAAATTTCTAACAACAGTAGAGCAAATTGGACAAATTGTGGCACATTCATACAATGCATTACTCTAGAACAATGAGAATGAAGGCATTACACCTGCACTCAACAATGTGAATGATTCCTACAAACAACATTTAGTAAAATATGTAACATAAGAGCATACACAGTATGATTCCAATTGTAATAGTATAAAGCTTACTATCAGGAACTTTAGACTATTATATTAGAAATGAAAGTAAATCTTTCTTTTGGGGAGGAGGGTATAAGGCTTCTGGGGAGCTACTAATGTTCTATTTCTTTTTCTGGATTCTGTCTACTACATAGATTCATTGAGACAAACCCTTATGACTTAGATAATCCACTATACACATAGTATCTTAATTAAAATATTAAATGCACTTACTCTCTTGTACCTATCCCCTTATCCCGTTGTAATCATGATACTGTTGTCTGTGTCTATGAAGATCTTTTTTGTTTTGTTTTTCTTAGTCCTTTCACCTATTTCACCAGCCCTCTAGTCACCCTCCCCTGACTGCTATCAATCTGTTCTCTGGTTCTATGAGTCTTTCTGTTTCATTTATTTTTTTCATTAGATTCCATATATAAATGAAATCACACGATGTTTGTCTTTGGTTTATTTAACTTAGCATAATACCCTCTAGGTTCATCTGTGCTCTCACAAAGGTGAGATTTCCTTCTTTTTATGGCTGAGTAGTATTCCATTGCATAAATGTACCACAGCTTTCTTATCCACTTATCTACTGATGGGCACTTGGGCTGCTTCTAAACCTTAGCTATTGTAAGTGTGTTGCAGTGAACATAGTGGTGCACATATTCTTTCAAATCAGTGTTTTGTGTTTCTTAGAATGTATTCCCAGAAGAAGAATTGCTGGGTCATAAGGCAGTTCTTTTTTAATTTTGGGGTAACAGAAGGAGAAGAGACAGAAAGAGTGATCAAGAACCAATATATATTTTTTAGGCCTGGTGGGATTGGACCTAAACGGGCAGTCAGACATCCCTCTCACAATCCAGGACCGCTGGTTCCTAACCACTCTCCTGCCTTTCTGCCTGATTGCCCCTAAACATTTCTGTCTGCCAGCCTGATCACCCCTTAACTACTTCCCTGCCATCCTGATTGACGCCAAACTGCTCACCTACTGGCCTGGTCACCCTTAACTGACCTCCCCTGTGAGCCTGGTCCCCCCAAATTGCCATCCCCTGCTGGCCTGTTCACCCCAAGCTTTCTTCCCCTGCAGGCGTGGTACCCCCCTACTCTCCTCCCCTGCAAGCCCGATCCCCCAATTGCCCTCCCCTGAAAGCCTGGTCCCCTCAAATTGCCCTCCCTTGCAAGCCTGGGTTTCCCCCAACTCTCCTCCCCTATAGACCTGATTGCCCCCCAACTGTCCTCCCTTGCAAGCCTGGTTTCTCCCAACTGCCCTCCCTTACTGTCAATCTTGTGGTGGTCATCTTGTGTTAACAGTGGCCATCTTTGACCAATGGGGGCAGCCATCTTGTGTGTTGGAGTGAAGGTCATTTTGCATATTACTCTTTTATTAGATAGGATTGATTCTCAGGCTTCACCCCAGGATATGTGCTTTAACAAAATCCCAAATGATTCGTATACACAGTCAGGAGTTCTTCCCAACTCTGTGTATTTTAGCATCACCTGGAGGACTATGTTCCAATGTCACCCCAGTCAGTTAAACTTGAATATGTGTGTGTGGTGGCCCAGTCTGCAATCTTTTTGTAAAGGTTGTAATATGATCCTAATCAGTGGCATGAATTGAGAAGCACTGTTCTTAAGAAAAACATAAGTAATTAACTATTTGATGCTTGAACATTGAAAAGATGAAGGTAGAATCAGATAAAACATTTGTGATGTGTATTATAACAAAGATCATATTTTCCTGAAAAGGAATCTTTCAAATTAATGTTGAAAAGACTAACAACCAGTCAACATAACCAAGCACAGTGATCTGAGCCTTCACAAAAGAGTAAATACATATTTCTAAAAGATTTATAAGAGATGCTTAACCTTTCTGATGATGGGGAGGCACTGACCAAATAACAGAGATGCACTATATTCTTCCTAACTGACTGGCTAAAATGCAAAGAATTATTGACATTCTTTGTTAAGAAGGGTGTGAGAAAATGGAAGCTTTCACAATGACAATGGTAGTATAATTAGTATTTGGCTCTAGAAAAATGTGCACAAATATTCAAGTTTTAAATGCACAGATCATTTGAAGCAGCAATTTTATCTCATGGCAGTTCTTATCATAAGGAACAATCACACAATTATACAAATATGTATGTATCTGTCTGTGAAGGAGAAAAATGAGAGGCAAACTACATGTTCATCACTGCTTAAGTGTTAATGATGCCCAAACTTTACTGTGGGAAACTATTCGATAGTTAAAGAATGTGGTTTAAGTCTATAGTCCTTACCCAGAAAGATATTTATAATAAACTAGAGGCCCAGTGCACAAAATTCATGCACACCCATCCCTCAGCCCAGCCTGCCCCCTCTCACAGTCTGGGAGCCCTCAGGGCATGTCCATGAGCTGGCTGTGATACAGCCTCCTGAGCTGGTCATGATGTCCTTAGGGAGCGGGCCCGAGTTACAGTCTGGCCATCGAGGCTCGGGGCACATTCCCCTGGGCAGGTTTGTGGGTCCACTAGGAGCCTTGATTTTGGCCATGGCACAGCTCAGAGCACACCCTCCTGGGCAGGTCTGTGGGTCCATGCCTGCCTGTGAACGCCCAGCAGGTGTGGCCTCAGAGCTGGGCAGCACCAAGGCTGGGGGTGGACTCCAAGCCACACCACAGCAGCTAGGAGCCCTCCCCCAGCCCTGGTATGTGGTGTGTGTCTGCTGGGCTGGAGATATGCTCTGAGCTGGCCGTGATGCAGCCTCCTGAGCTGGTTATGATGTCCTGGGCTAGTTTACATATTTCTCTCTTATTATATAGGATTGTTGAGTTAAAAGAGCAATTTATGCATTTCATTTTTCTTTTTTTAAATTATTTTAGATTAAAAATGTCTATAAATGGGAAGCCTACAGAATACTCAACAAAATCTTAAAACTGACATATTTTAGAATAAAAGGTAAATGGGTGAGGCAGAGTGCCTTCACTTTTAATATTTACACTGTGGTATTTATTTTTGCTAACCTGCCTGCAATACTTTTGTACATTTAAAAACACATAGACAACATTGCTTTAAAGTTGATTATTCAGAATTAGCCTGTGTACATTACTATAAAGGGAAGATGTTTGAGGTAAAGAGGCAAGAGAAACAGGGAAAATATTATCATTTTTCTTTGTTTGAGTTGTAGTGGACAGTTAAAAATAACCTATACAACTCTGCAAACTAGAGTTTCCTTTAGAGGTTAGACTAGAAGATTTAAATACTTTAAAATGTTAGATATTTTCCAATTCATCTTTACTAATTACAATGACTTGACAGGTGTAAGTGGCATGTTGAAGGCAACACAAGTGAAATTAGGTCACAAAGCCTATAGTCTCTTGGAGAAACTACAGCTAGCAAGTTCAAATTGCATTACAGTGAAGTATGATAAGAGTCTCGGATAACTCTAGGATACAAAAATCACTTCTGCAATCTTTATGCTTCTTATCAGCCCTGCAATCTATTCCCAACATGTCCTCTTTAATAATAGTACAAAAATGAAAACCTCAGTTGCTTCCAGGGCCTGGGCTTTGGGAGAAGAACTGACCACAAGAAGGAACAAAGGAACTTTTTTGATGTGATGAAAATAATTCCATCTTTGGATTTGGATGATGGTTATGACTGTGAGCACTTAACATTCATAGAACTGTATAGCAAAAAAAGAGAATTTCATTGCAATAAACTTGGCTTTTAAAATAAAACACAGTATTAATAACAAAGAAAATACAACATTTACCTAGTAGTCTAGTATCTACTTAGAGAGTAAGTTGAAATGACCCAAGAGAATAGAACATTAAAATTTTATATCATAAAACTTTAATTTGAAAAAAGACTGCATAAATCCTCATCATCTTTCACACACACACACACACACACACACACACACACACACACGAAGATGCAAAGATCTTTAGATTTCCTTACTGTTCACAGATGCACAATTCTTTGATACTAGCTTCTGGAAACACTAAGCAAACTCAGTCTAAACCTGAACAGGAATATGAATAATATATATATTGTGTTGTTTTTTAAGATTTGTTCTTCAACTGTGTTAGTTGGGTAGTATGCATTTTGAATGGGATGTTATAGATATTAAGGCAGTCACTGGATTTTGATTTTTATGTTTACAGAGACTGAAATTGCATTTTCCTGGATAACAGAGAATCAAATATAACTAAAATGTAATTTAAACTTTAGATTACTCCAATGTTTATATAACTGAAATTAAATCACATACCACATACTAGGAACTTTAGCTTAGAACCTTTTCTTATAAGTGAGAATAGGCATTCTTATGAAAAACCTATAAATATATTTGTCCTGCCTTTCATTCTCTAAAACAAACACATGGATTCCTCCTTCAATAGCTATATTTCATTATGTAAATGTGCAGTGACCTCCCCAATAGCCTTATTTCACCTCAGTTGGTAAAGGTTTTGTGTTTGTAGATGTTATGCTTATCTTTTACAAATTTATTATTAAAATAAAAGAGTTTCATAAATATAAGTATTTCTCCAGGAAAGCAGGAAGGTATAGGCATAATGTTTTTGCCCCTTCATTGATGTTGACACATTCAAAACCAAAGCCAAAACCACACACACACACACACACACACACACACACACACACACACACAATTTATGATCTGAACTTAATATTATAATTAATTTTACTTGGGATCCTCAATAGATTAGTACCATACCTATCCCTCAATCCCCATCCTGTTCTCTAGGGTAGGCACACAAAATCATTGTTTCTAAGGCAACAGGACAAGCCCCAGCCCAAGTGGCTGTTAAACCTTTTGTAACCCGCACTACACAGGAGCTCTTTACTGCCAGAGCATCAAACCAATTTCAAAAGCAAGGCTACTTGAGAATGACGGATTAGCTTCTGGGAAGGTTGACTTAGCACAGTGGGGAGCTGGCTTAAACACTAAGAGGCAGAGCAGAAATATAGATTCCCTGAATGAAAAGTTATTTTTCTATCAGCATTGGGAAGAAGAGAAAAACCCACTGGGTCACAGCCATTAGCACTTGCCATTTTTATTGCTAATTTAAAAAGAAAGTCATATAGAGATCATTAGTTCTAGAAGAAAAGACAGGGAAAGTATAAGTGAGATTGTCTTTAGGATGAAAAAAGAAATGATATAAACTTTTCACATGGCAGGCATAAAAAAAAGAAATCAATGCATATATAATATCCTCCTATCTAATAAAAGAGTACTATGCAAATTAACCATCACTGCACTATACAAGCCATGCCCACCAGCCAATCAAGAGCAAGTATGAAAATTAAACTCAATCAAAATGGCTTTGGCCATGGAGCAAGCAGGAGGGAGGCTCTGGTTTCCCCAGTGATGGAGGAAGTCAAGCTTTTGTCACACCCTGGCCAGCCTAGGCCTCCACTTAAAGCTACAAAGTTTTAATTATAGAATATAAATAATCCCAACAAAAATGGCAGCAGCCATGAAGCTGGAGAGAGCAAGAGGCTATGGCTGCCCCTGGTGATGGAGGAAGCCAAACTTTCTGCACACCCTAGCCTGTCTTGGCCTTTGCTTAAGGCTACAAAATTTCAATTGTAGAAGATAAATAAACCCCAGATACCAGGGCCTCTGCTTGAGTTGATGGGGTGCGTGGCTGGCCTGAAAACCACCATAGGCCCCTATTCCAGGCTCCCCCTGGCCCCAAGGAAACCTCACCCTGATCTGGGACACCCTTCAGGGCAAACCAGTTGGCACCCAATCAAGCACCAATCCTCTATCCTATCTAATAAAATAGTAATATGCAGATTGACCATCACTCCAACACACAAGATGGCTAGCAGGGGAGGGTAGTTGGCAGGGAACAGGCCTGTGAGGGACCAGGCCTGTGAAGGAGGGCAGTTGGGGGCAATCAAGCCTGCAGGGGAGGGTGGTTAGGGGCAAATAGGCTGGCAGGGAGCAGTTAGGCATCAATCAGGCTGGCAGGAGAGTGGGTAGGGGGTGATTAGGCTGGCAAGCAGAAGTGGTTAGGGGCAATCAGGAAGGCAGGCAGGTGAGAAGTTGGGAGCCAGCAGTCCTGGATTGTGAGAGGGATGTATGTCTGCCCATTTAGGCCCCATCCCAATGGGGCAGTCGGACATCTCTTGAGGAGTCCCAGATTGGAGAAGGGTGCAGGCTGAGCTGAGGGACAGCCCCCTTTACATGCCCGAATTTCATGTACTGGGCCTCTAGTGTGTGTGTGTGTGTGTGTGTGTGTGTGTGTGTGTGTGTGTGTGTATGCAGTACTCTAATGGACTTTATAATTATAATGTGTTCTCCTCCCTCAGATATTTTTTCTTTAGGGAGGCATTTATGACCTGCAGGACCAGGTTTTTCGAAGCATAAGCTGGATTTTTTTCAAGAAAATTATTTTCAGTTTGTTCAATATGAGTGAGACAGATGCATAGATAGAGCAGATAGACAGTTCTGGGGGACAGATTTGGGATGGAGGGGTTGAGCAACAAAGAGAGAACTCATGGGCATGATCAACAATGTGGTGATCATGAGGGTGAATGGAGATGGGTGGAGGTGGAAGAGGGCATAGAGAGGATCAATAATGATGGAAAACATAAAATTTCAAAGTAAAAAAAAAAATCTCTATTCTGACATAATAAAGAGAGCTCTGGGCCAGGAGTTGGGGTTGGCATGTGACAGGACTGAATTTGGGTCTCAGTACTATTACTGTCGGTATCCAGAGTGTTGGTGATATCTTAACAGTATTGTGACCACAACCACACCAACAAAGCCTGCATCCCAACTTCTGCTCATACTTCTTACCCCATGAGGCAATGAATCCAAGTGGGAAATATGTTACAAAGCTTGCAAGAGCTAAATAAGCCATCAACGTTTACTAATGGATGGCTTTCCTATAAAAGCATAGCTGATTCCTAAAGTAGTCAAATTCATAAAGTCAAGAAATAAAATGATGGCTGCCAGAAGCTGAGGGCAGGGAGTAATGGGGACTTTTTATTTAGTGGGGATAGAGTTTCAGTTTTGGAAGATAACAAAGTTATAGAGATAGATGTTGGGATGATTGCACAACAGTGAGGATGTACTTAATCCCCCTGAGCTCTACATTTAAAATGGTTAAGATAAAACATTTTATGTGTTTTTTACATTTATTTATTTATTTATTTATTTATTTATTTACTTACTTATTTATTTATTTATTTATTTATTTATTTATTTATTTATTTATTTATTTATATTTTTTACCACAATTTAAAAACTAGCTTTTAAAAGGTGCATTGAAATATTTATAAGGTCCTGTAACTAAAATAAAGCTTCTTACTTTGAACACATTTGAATCTAAGGGACTCAGTTTTGGAAAACAAATTTTGTTGAATTTAACAAAGTAGTGGTATTTGTAAAGGAAATGGGGGGGGGGGAAGATGGAAAAGGGATTTAGGTGAGATCTGCTTCTAGAAGATAGTTCTTGTCCAGGCTTACTGATATGGGCCCAAAAGGCAAGAAGACATAACTTTAAGAAGTAGGGGCAGGGTCTGCATGTTATGAATGGTGAAACTGAGTCTCACAGACATTGAATAACCCCCCATCTTCATTCAGGATAAGGAGAATTTTTAATAAAATCAAATTATTAAGATTTCATATAATCAACAGAGTTTTGTTTTATTAGAAGATGAATGTATGTATGTATTTATTTATTTAACAACTGCTTATTAAGGTTGAACAATATTCCAGCAACTATGCTAGCTGGAAGGATACATTCATAGGCACCCTAGTCATCTTCAGGAGGAAGAAATTTTATTGCTGTGTAAGCACTATATCCTTACAACCTCAATAAGCAGTTGTTAAATAAATAAATGAATACATTCATCTTCTAATAAAACAAAACTCTGTTGATGATATGAAATCTTAATAATTTTATTAAAAATTCTCCTTATCCTGAATGAAGATGGGGGGTTATTCAAAGTCTGTGAGAGTCAGTTTCACCATTCATAACATGCAGACCCTGCCCCTACTTCTTAAAGTTGTGACATATATCTGTGTGTGTGTGTGTGTGTGTGTACACACACAAATACATAAATACTAGGGGGAGGGGGTCCAGTTCATGAAATTCATGCACTGAGGTGGGAGGGGATTCCCTCAGCCCAGCTTTCCCCCTCTTACATACTGGGAGCCCTCAGGGGAAGTCCTACTGAGGTGACCAGGCTGATCAGGGGAAGACACTAGACCCATCACCCCACTGCTGCACCCACTGCTAGTCACGGCAGCCACCAAGGTGTTTTCAGCAACATGGACTCCAGTCCCTTCACCATGAAAAAATGACAACTTTCTTTAGGCATTGTCAAGATATGCTTTTCATAGGATATAACATTTCCTTTTTTAAAAATTTATAGTTTATTAATTTTTTACAGAGAGGAAGGGAGAAAGGTAGAAAATCAAAAACATCAATGAGAGAGAGACATCGATCAGCCACCTCCTGCACACCCCACAGTGGAGATGTGCCTGCAAGCAAGGTACATACCCCCAACCGAAATAGAACCTGGGACCTTTCAGTCCGAAAGCCGATGCTCTATCCACTGAGCCAAACCAGTCTCGGCTTTTTTTTTAGCCTCACCTGAGGATATGTTTCCATTGATTTTTTAGAGAATGTGGAAAAGAAAGGGAAAGACAGAGATAAACATGTACATGCCCTTGATCAGAATCGAATTGGACCCTGTGATCGGCAAGCCTAGGCATTATTCACTGAGCCAAACTGGCTAGGGCAGGATATGACATTTCTTAGCCCTCAGCAGTGGACTAACCACACATCACCATTTTAGATTTTTATTCCCAAGATACTAAGAATATTACCAGTGGCAAACAGGGATCTTAGCCAATGAGTGGTCAGAAAAGGTATTTTCTCTGTAGTTCACACTTATGGCCTCTGATCTCTCGCTCCGCCCCTGCCAAGGCCTAAAGCCTCTAGGCCTGAGCAGGGCCCCCCCAGCTCCTTCTGATCACCAGATCACTGGGCTCCACCCCTGCCAAGGACCCAACCTTCTGGCCCTAGCTTGGAGCCAGGACAGGGGACTTCCAGCTACCTTTGATCGCCTGGCTCCACCCTTGCCCAGGTCCCAAGCCTGTGGCTGGGGCTTGGGGCTTGGCAGGGCACCCCTAGCTCCCTCCTATCACCTGGCTCTGCCTCTGTCCAGGATCAACCTTCTGGCCTAAGATTGGGGCCTGGGCAGGGGCCCCCCAGCTCCCTCTGATTGCCAGTTCCACCCCTGCCACAACTATAGCCTAGGTGCCTGAGCAGAGGTCCCCCAGATCCCTCTGATCTCCAGCTCTGTCCCTGCTTAAGGCCTGGCCAGGGGACCCCCAGCTCCCTCTGATCACCAGCTCCACTCCTGCCAAGGCCCTAAAATTCTGGCAAAAGCTTGAGGTCTAGGCAAGGGACCCCTAGCTCCCTCTGGTCACCCAGCTCTGCCCCTACCCAGGAGCCCCCTGGGTCAGGCCCTTCTCAGTTTGCTCAGGACTCATGGGGGGCCTACCTCGTAGTGACCTGGGTGCTGAAAAAGCTCCCGAGACCCAGTCTGCAAATTAACCTCCATCTTCGTTGGTTAATTTGTATACTCACTCTGATTGGTTGTGCGCATAGCAGAGGTACGGTGAATTTACATGTTTGTCTATTATTAGGTATGATATACATACACATATACACACACATACACTGAGTGGCCAGATTATTATGATTTCTAAACACATAATAATCTGGCCACTCAGTGTATATCATATATAATAAAAGGCTAATATGCAAATTGTTCCCTCAACCAGGAGTTTGACCAGCAGGCAGGCCAGCCAACCACCCATGTCCCCTCTCCCTGGCCAGGCTGGCTGGACCCCACCCATGCACAGATTAATGCACTGGACCTCTACACACACACACACACACACACACACACACACACACACACACACTGAATGGGCAGATTATGTATTCAGAGATCATAATAATCTGGCCACCCATATATATATATATATATATATATATATATATATATAGCCTAGTGCATGAAAATTCATGCACTGGATGGAGGGTACCCTCAGCCCAGTCTGCCCCTTCTCACAGTCCAGAGACCTCAGGGGCAGGAGGTGACTCAGTGATCAGGGGAAGGCGATGCCCCATCACACCTCTGCTGTTGCCATTGCCAGAAGCTCAAGCCTTGGCTGGTCCTGGTTACCTGAGCTTTGGGTGACCCTGGGTGGCTGGGCAGCAACCATCCTAGGTTTGTCTGCACCTCAGACCGGCCCTGGGGACTGGCGGATTGTGGGGACTCAGACACTCAGAGACTCTAGAGGCAGGCACACAGCAAGGCCCCAGTGGGGCTGAAAGGACTAGGTGCCACCATTTTGTTATACTGGGTGCTGCCATCTTTGAGGGTGTGGCAGTCAATTAACATACTTCCTCCTTATTGGCCATGGGCACCACCATCTTTGAGATGTGTGAGGGTCAATTAGCATATTCCCTATTTATTAGATAGGATATATATACACATAAAAAACAAGTATGATATAGATCTTATCTCATTCTTTGGTTATGAATTTGATCCTTATATCAATATACAGGTTTTGTCAAAAGAAGGTTTACAATTATTCATATGGAAAATAAATATTAAGTAGATATCATATGTAACTTAGAGTAGAACATATAGATATGCATAAACTTCTAGTCTCCCACTGTGACTCTATAGTTATTGATATAAGTATGGGAAGAATTTGGTGTATGTTTTCACAAGTATTATTCATGATTGGGTAAGCATAAATCAAAATCTTGGGAAAGCAAAAAAAAATAGTTTAGACTCCCTTGAGTAGTGTAAAACAGATGGCTAGTTAGATTTCACAGGTCTCTATGTATATGTGATTGGGAATTTATTTCCTCACACATACAATTCAACAGTTATGTTTTATTTCCATGCTGTACATATGGTAGGACTGAAATGTTTGAAGACTCTATTCATATTAGAGAAGCAAAAATATCCCCACAACATTGAAAATACCAGCATGTTTTAAAAATATAGCAAAAAGTTTCTCTGGGTAAAAAAGACATGTATTTTCTATCAATCTTCTTCTCCTTAGAAGAAGTGGGAGATAATAGATATGTTTGAAAGAAAAAGAAAATAATGTAAATTATTCTTTTAAAAGTGACCCCAGTCATTCATTCAACTGTTCTGCTCTCTACTGAGCAGGTCCACCAATGAGTCTGAATGACTATAGATGTGATAGGTGAGTATATTTATAATGGGAGGGAAGTTTGGATTGGGAAAGTTAAAGAAGATGAAGAGAACACTTGAAAACTGGAACTCAACTCAAGATAGAGAAACCTGGAACCAATGATGTGTAGAAGCATAATATAAAGATAGTTTATTGTGCTAGAATTGAGTTCTGTGATCAAGAAACTGGAGAGAACAGAAAGGGCAAGGAGGCATGGAAAAGGTTTTCTGTCTCTTTGAACTGTATCTTAACCTCTTAAAAAGCTCAAGAAGCTATTTGTCAGCTTTAAAACCCAGGAATGTATTTGTCAAGGACCCGTGAACTAGCTTTTTAAAAGGTGATCATCAAGGAAGACACAGGCCCCCTCTCCCATTTCTGCAGCACGGTAGGGGCCTAAGTCCCAACTACCTCTCAGAAGAAAGATATGAAAAGTTGAATTATATTTTTAAAGCCAATTATCTAACACTGAATGTCATCTCAATTACCATGTAAATGTAGGATAAACTACGTGTGACAAATTGTGCTGTCAAGTGAGTTTGAAAACTGGTTGTTTATCCTGAGAACATTATGGATTATATCTGCTTGACTATGTACAAGGTTTCTTTGGATCACTTTCAATAATTGCCTGTGATACATATCACATTGTGGTTTAATGGTAATTTAATAACAAAACTGTTTATTTCCCTTCTACCTTTGTGGAAAGGATTTCTGGGCTGGGACTCTATCTATCTATCTATCTATC
>PVJN01053070.1:0-13859 GCA_004026805.1 Lasiurus borealis | reverse complement strand
TGATCAGCCGCCTCCTGCACGCCCCCCACTGGGGATGTGCCTGCAATCAAGGTACATGCCCTTGATGGGAATCGAACCTGGGACCTTTCAGTCCTCAGACCGGTGCTCTCTCCACTGAGCCAAACTGGTTTCGGCCATCAGCTTTTTTTTAAAATTTAGTAAATCTTTATTGTTCAGATTATTACAATTGTTTCTCTCCGCCCCCTCCCAGCTCCCCTCCACCCTGTTTCCACCCCACCCTCCGCCCTTACCCACCCCCCACTGTCCTTACCCACAGGTGAGAATATTCACCAGCAAAATAAGCTTTATTCTGGTAACGCCCTCCGTCCTTGGGTGGGTTGGCAAAGGGCACTTGATAGGATTTCGGTTATCTGTCTCACTGAGTAGGGTGATTTAAGCTATTTTGTTGTCCCTTTTGTTGCTGATTTTAGCTATTTACCCTGTGGGTAGGGAGAAGTTCAAACCAGTTACTCTTAAGTGTCCCAGTTTAGGGAAGACAGGATTTACTAGATGGCTGCAAACTGCTGTTCAATAGTCTGCCTCAGTTTCCCTATTCCTCCCAGCGTCCTGGCTCAGTATCACCTTTACCGGAGTTTCAGAGACCTTTGTATTTCCTTTTCTGTGAGCCGTCTGTTCACATTCTCAGTCATTTCTATACTAGAGGCCGGTGCTTGCCATTCGTTCACTGGGAGGTTGTGGGGGGTCCCTCAGCCCGGCTTGCGCCCATGGGGACCAGGCCTAAGCCAGCAGTAGGACATCCCTGGATGGGTCCTTAGGCTCCCGCCAATGCCGCTGCACTCTTCAGCCATAAACCTGGCTTCTGGCTGAGCAGCACCCCCACTATCAAGGGGAAGCTCTTGAGCATCTGCCCCCTGGTGGTGGGTGCGTATCATAGTGACTTGTTGTTCTACAGTTCAGTTGATTTGCATATTAGGATTTTATTATATAGGATTCTATTGATGCTATTTTTCTTCTTGGTTTCTGGGGGTTCTTTATATATTAAAGGCATGCTTTACAAATATTGTTATTCAGAGAAATTCTATGCACATAGAAGCAAATACATATATATCATCATGGGCCCGTTGAACTAGTGTTGGCTGCAGGTTCTTTTCACTCAGTGGCCCAGTGTCTGAGGGGGACCCCTCCAGCCAGGATCTGTGGGCTGGAGCTGCGGGCCTGGCCTGGTGGCCTTCTCCTTCCTGGGGTAGGAGCTAATGTCCTACAGATGTGTCTCCGTCAGTTTTTCTAAGGCCTCGGAGGGCAGGGACCTGGGTACAGCATCCGGGCCTCTCCTTACACCTTCACCCTCAGACTCCTATTCCAGAGCTCTTGGCTCGCCTCATTATCATATGTCTGCATCTTCCCAGTATGCGCTGGGCCAAGCCACACCCTCCCCCTCTTCCTCCTTCCCCAGGGCAGGCATTTGTGAGAGTCTGTCCAGGTGAGGAATGGAGTCTTTGGCTCCAGCTCAAATCACACCTCAGGCCTTATTCACACTGTGGGCTCATGCCTCTGCCTTTACTCCTGGGAGCAAACTCCTCCACCTACTGACGAAGGCCACGTTCCAGGGATGCTCCCTCAGGGAGACCTCTGTGCCTCCCTCCTCCTTTTCTCTGTGGTCCTGGTCTCCTCGTCCATCTCTATGTTGATGGAGTAAGGACTCTGTTTTCTCGTTTGTCTGACCTCCAGATTCTCTTAACATGAATTACCATCCCTGGGAGGTCCCTACACCATTTTGGGTCTCGGTTTCCTCATCTGAAAAAGGAAGGTCAAGATGTAAAGCCAACCACAGAGGGCACTTGAGAGCATTCAATGCAATGAGTCAGTTCACGTAAAACACTTAGCATCGTGCGAGGCATACAGCAAGGGCTAATAGGTGGCGGCTATTAATTAGTCCTAACCCTGTGACCTTGGGCACATCACTTCTCTCTCTTTAAAGAAATATATATATTTCTTATTGATTTCAGAGAGGAAGGGAGAGGGAGAGAGAGATGAGAGAGAATCATGGATGGGCTGCCTCCTGCACACCCCACCTTGGGGATCAAGCCCATAACTCGGGCATGTGCCCTGACCGGGAATAAATCGTGACCTCCTGGTTCATAGGTTGACACTCAGCCACTGAGCCTCGCCGGCTGGGCCACTTCCTTTCTTGGCGCCTGTTTCCTTCTCCATAAACTGAAGGGAGAAACAAACAGACCCGGCCATGATCACCAGTGGATGCTAAAACTGCCCGGTGAATGTTGATGGGGAGCTTTGAAAGAAGAGGAGGTTCACACCTGGAGCCACTGATCCCCTTAGCGTCACTCGAACGTGGAGCAACCCATGTCTGTGGCCCCTGCTCTGAGGCCTGGAAGGACTCAGCATCATCTTTGAGGAAGTCTTGGTGAAATAATTGAATCCAAACCAAGCCTCCAGTTTCCAGAGTCTGAGTCTAATTACAGTTTCTAGGAAATGTGGGGGGTAATGGAGCATGATAAAAGGCACCATAGGGCCTTGGCTGGTTTGGCTCATGGATAGAGCCTCAGCCTGCAGACTGAAGGGTCCTGGCTTTGATTCCCGTCAGGGCACATGCCCGGGTTTCAGGCTCAGTCCCCAGTAGGGGGGGCATGCAGGAGGCAGCCAATCAGCGATTCTCTCTCATCATTGATGTGTCTATCTTATTTCTCTCTCTCCCTCTCCCTTCCTCTCTGAAATCAATAAAAAAATATTTCTAAAAATTGCAATAATAGGCCTTCCTTCCCCTGGCTGCCCGTACCATCTTCCCTCAGGCCCGGAGCCACCTTTCCGCCTCTCACCTTGTGGCATCAATTTGCATATTCCCTCCTTATTGGCTGTGGGCACTGCCGTCTTTGTCGTGGAGTTCTGGTCAATTTGCATATTCCGTCTTTATTAGATAAGACTAGAGGCCCAATGCATGAAATTCATGCAAGGGGCTCAGCCACCCCCTCCCCCCATCCCTGCCTCCTTGGCAGCCACCTCTGCCTCAGCCCCCAATCTGCCCCAGCTTCGTTCCAAAGGATGTCTGGCCTAATTAGCATATTATGCTTTTATTTATATAGAAGAAGATGTCACTCCAATAAATGCAATAAAAATTTCAAATAAATTGGTTTGCTTTTATATACAATTGTAACCTTGCCGTCACCACACATGTATACAGTATCCTGCTTTTATCCTCTTCCTATTTTAACAGACTTCCTCATAGTATTCTAAGCTGTTTGTAAACACAACTTTAAAAAGGTTGCATAATATTCCATTGTGTGTGCCGTTCGCCACACTACCCCATCCACGCTCAGTCCCCTCCCATTAGTGGTTAACTCTTAGGCTAATTCCACATTCGTCGTTATGAAGACCTCCACATTGAACACCTATCCTGAATTCCTTCCTTCGGAGCGATGTCGATGTCCAGAAATGGAATTCCAGGTTCCAAAGGCGAGCACATTTGTAAAGCTGGTGGCGAGGTGCAGCCTAATGGCCTTTTCAAAGAAGGGATGCTCTTTATTTTACCTTATTAAAAAAATTTTTTTTAATCTATTTTATTGATTTTTTACAGAGGAAGGGGGAGGGATAGAGAGTTAGAAACATCAATGAGAGAGAAACATTGATCAGCGGCCTCCTGCACACCTCCTACTGGAGATGTGCCTGCAACCAAGGTACGTGTCCTTGACCAGAATCGAACCTGGGACCTTTCAGTTCACAGGCCGACGCTCTATCCACTGAGCCAAACCGGTTTCGGCTTATTTTAAAATATTTTTATTGATTTCAGAGAGGAAGGGAGAGGGAGAGAAATAGAAACATCAGTGCTGAGAGAGAAGCACTGATGCGAGGCCTCCTGCATGTCCCCTACTGGGGATGGAGCGGGCAACCCGGGCATTTGCCCTGACCAGGAATCGAACCGTCGAACTGTGATCTCCTGATTCATAGAGCGACGCTCAACCTCTTTCTTGCTGCTCACCCTTTATTTCCCACCACCAGAGGCTGGCTTTTCCAGTACAGAACGTGGCTAAATAGAAACAATCTCAGCTCCAGCAGAGATGGAAACGGTTTGCTAACAGTAGGTGTCAGGTGTCAGGTGCCAGGGAAACTTTCTCCAACCCCCAAGGCTGAGACCACACCTCTGGGGCAGCATCCCTGGGAGGAGGGTCCAGGGTGAGTGGCTCCCTCCTCGGAGAGAGGGGATCTGGCCACAGAGAGGGGCCTGGGGAGGTGCTGGGTGCTCCCAAACTCCTGCCGTGTCTCCTCCGGTTCTAGTCCTGGAAGCACCGGCTTGGGAGGGTCGGAGGTGAGAGTGGAGGGAGAAGGAAGGGCAGGCTGACCGGGATCCCACCTCCCACTCCCGTCTCCCACGTTTCCTGAGCGGGAGGGTGAGAATCAGAGCTCCCCCGTCCCTCCCGGATCATTCCTCCCTCCAGGTGATTTTTATTTTATTTTATTTTATATATTTTATTGATTTTTTTACAGAAAGAAAGGGAGAGGGATAGAGAGCCAGAAACATCAGTGAGAGAGAAACATCGATCAGCTGCCCTCCAGGTGATTTGAGCTTGCAACTTTGTAACCTGGGAGGCGGGAGGCGGGATCGGAAGGATTCTCACTCTTTCGAGGCTCCTCCAAGGGACTCTGGCTCCAGAAGAGAGGGGCCCCCGGTGGACCCCCCACCCCGGAGGGCTGCCCTCGTGTAGGTCCCCTTTGGCAGGCACGTGGGGCGTGCGCACCGGCTAAGTGTCCCCAGCGCCTCACCCCGCAAGCACGAGAACCACGAACCCCCGAGGGCCAGGAAGGAGGGGCGTGGCCCGAGCCGCGGGGGGCGTGGCCCCGCGGTGACGCGCCGCCCCGCCCTCCCGGCGGGCTTCCTCCCGCAGCGCGCGGCGCCCGGGCCGAGTCCGCCCCGCGGGGAGAGGTGTGCGCCGCTCGCTCCGCTCCGAGGCCGCCGCGCGCCAGGTGAGCGTCGCCAGGAGCCCCGCGTGCGCCCTGGGAGGAGGGCCCGGGGTGGGGGGCTCCCTCCGCGGAGAGGAGGGCTCTGGCCACAGGGACGGATCCGCGGGGGCCTGGGGAGGTGCTGGGTGCGCCCCAAAGTCCTGCCGGTCCCCTCCCGGTGCCAGTGCTGGGAGCACCGGGTTGGGGGGGCCGGCGGTGGGAGCGGAGGGAGGAGGGACAAGCTGACCGGGGTCCCAGCCGCCAGGGACGGCTCTTCTTCGTGGTGAGAGTCCCGGCGTTGGCAGAGGGAGAAAAAGGCAGGAAAGCGAGCGCCCGGGTCCCCCCGACACAGACAGGCCTGCTGCTGGGGGGCTGGGGAGGTGGGGGGTCCGTGTCTTTGAGCCTTTTCTCCGCCCGAGCATCCTGGTGCAAATCCACGGCACTTTATGGACCACTTTGTGGCCGCCGCCTGGGTCTCGCTCTGCCCTCTGAAGAGGGTGTATAAGCATTTCTCCTCGTGTTGTTCTTAGTCACCGTGCGCGTGTGATTATTATTTTTAATGGCCGCCTAATGTCCATTTGAGGGAGGGGTGCCATTCGCAACCCCTGGAGGGAGGGCTGGGGGTGAAGACGGGGAGGGAGGCGTCCTGGGCTCTGGGTCAGCCCGGGCCCTGTCTCCAGCCGGGGCCCCAGGGAGAGACCTGGGCTGGGAGCCCCGGTTTCGCAACTGGGAAGTGGCCACAGGCAGAGCTTCCCCGGTGCAATGAGGAGGAGGCCAGCTGACTTACATGGACGGTCCTCCTCGGCCCCCCTCGATTCTGGCGGAGAGAGGTCCACATGGTTGTGGTCTCTGTCTTCTCCGAGGTGACGCTGACTGCTCACCCCTGTTCTGGGTTCGGGTCCCCTTCAGCAGCCGCCCTCCACCCGGGCAGGGCCTGCCCTGGGCCAGGCTCTCAGCTCTGCTCCCTATGGCTGGGTTATCACTGGTTATCGCTGGGTTATATCGCTAGTTATCCCTGGTTATCGCTGGGTTATGGCTGGGTTAGTGATGATTGCGTCTGCATCCAGGGCTCCGGGCTACGGCTTCTGGAACATTATCTGCTTTCATCTCCAGAGGTGGGTGTGAGGGCCACGCCCATTTCTAAGCTGGAATCGAGGTTTCGGAAGGTTCTACCTCCTCCCCAGCCCCAGGGCCCAGCGGCCGCTGGGGGAGGATTTGAACCCGGCCGGTTGAAACAGTTCTCTCTGCCTCTAAACCAGAACTCCCTGCAGGGAGGGATCCTCACACGCTAACACGCGCTTCGGCGGCCCCTGTCTGTAAAGAGGCTTTCCGAGCGTGCGTTTTGTAATTGCATGTGTGTATCGCGTGTGTGCGTGTGTTTGTGACTGCGTGGGTGTGAGTGTTTTGCTGTGCTAATATGTACGTTATGAAACATACATCCAAATGGAACTTTTCAGAAGGCTAAGATGAACAACTAAATAAGAAGATAAATTCTGGAGAGGAAAAAAAAGAATATAAATTCTGGTCCTTCCCTCCCTCCTCCCCCACCCCCAGCCCGTGGATCCCTTAGGCCACGTCCCGGGCACAGGGCTGCTCTGTCAGGGTCTCCAGAATCCCTTGGGTGCTTCCAGAGCGAGTGAGCAGGTGCAGAGTGTCCGGTGCGTCCAGGGGACACAGGGACCCGGGCCTCAGATACCCGAGCAGAGCCCAGCGGGCACTCACCGCGAAGAGCGAGGCAGCCTGGGGCAGTGCCCGAGGCAGGGAGCGGCTGCTGGCTGCTGGGGGTCTGGAAGGTGGATTAGAGGCTGCGGAGCCTTTATGGACATGAGGTCAGGTTCTTTCTCTCAAACCGGCTCCGGCTCCGGTTCCCAACAGGTAGAACAGGTGGGGCGATGGCAGCGCAGAGGACTGTGGAGAACTGAACGAGACCCGGGGGTCAGTGCCCGGGGCGGCGCCTGGCACGCCGTCCAGTAAACGCTGTTTGCTCCTTCTCTCCCTCTCCCCTTCCACGTGGAAACTAAGAGCTGCTGGGAGCAAAAGCGGGGGATCGGCCCCAAATTCAGGTGCCCGAGCCGGAAACCCGCTGCCTCCTCCTCCTTCTTCTTCAGCCTTTCCCGTCCCTACCCCCTCCAGGGTCCCATTCGCCTGCTCTCCCCAGCGTGGCCCCGCACCCCCAAATGTCTGAGGCTCCTGTTCCTCCCCAGCCTTCCACCCTCCAGATCTGCCCCCCTTCAAGCCCTGCCACCTCCTGGCCTCCCCAGGAGCAACTCCCGAATTTCTCTCTAGCAGGGGCTTGGGGGCCCGGCCGGTGTGGTTCAGTGGTTGAGCATCAACCTATGACCTAAAAGGTCTTGGTTCAGTTCCGGTCAAGGGCACATGCCCAGATTATAGGCTTGATCCCAGTGGGGGCCTGCAGGAGGCAGCTGATCCGTGAGATTCTCTCTCATCATTGATGTTTCTATTTCTCCTCCTTTCCTCTCTAAACTCAAAAATACAGTGGTACCTTGAGATACGAGTGCACTAACATACGAGATTTTTGAGATACAAGCCATCGAGCGACCGATTTTTGCTTTGAAATATGAGCAACATTTGAGATGGGAGTCATCGCACGGATCGGCCGGCTGCACACGACCCACCAGTTTACCGCGACTCGAGCGTCTCTTAGTTTCCCACGCCTCAAGGTTACGGAACGAATTAAACTCGTATCTCGAGGTACCACTGTATATTAAAAAAAAAGGGGGTTAGGGTTGGGGCAGTCTGGTTAGAGGTAGGCTCAGGGACCTGTCCGGATGCTGCATTTGTGTAGCGCTTCATGTAAGGTTAAGAAGGCCTTGGTTAGCCCAGCCGGTGTGGCTCAGTGGTTGAGCGTCGACCTAAGGACCAGGAGGTCAGGGTTCGATTCCTGGTCAGGGCAGATGCCCCGGTTACGGCTTGATCCCCGTTGTGGGGTGTGCCGCTCAATGATTCTCTCTCATCATTGATGTTTCTCTCTCTCTCTTTCTCCTTCTCCTTCCTCTCTGAAATCAATAATATATTTTTTAAAAAAGAAGACCCTGGTTATGCACCTCATGGGATACCCTGGGGAGGGGGAGAGGGTTGGCTGGCCACCCCCTTGATGCCTCCCCTCCCCAGCTTCCTGGATCTGTGGGTGGCACGCACTGCCCGCATGTTCTCTAGCATCGCCAGCGCTTCTCTGTGTGTCTATGCTCACCTCCCGGCAAGCAGGGCCCCGGTGGACGGCTCAGGCCCCTAGGGAGCTGGCATTGGGAGGCGCTTGTGGACGGCCCCGGGCTGTGGCGAGGAGGTGGTGACGTGCACCAGCCGGGCTGCGTGGAGAGGCGCTGTGGGGATTGGGGTTACTGGCCGTGACAGTCCCCTTCCTAATTCCGGGCCAGCTAATGAGGGGCTGTGTCCGGGGAACGGCATTCCTCCAATTCCCACAGGAAGGCAGGACGAGGGTTAGAGTTGGCAGGGTGTGAACAGGGAGGCTGTGCCCGCAGAGGGCCACGGGGAGGAGGGGAGGAGCCATCGGCCGACCCTGAGGGACTGAAAGTGCCAGCCCTGACCCCGCCCGCTGGCCACACACCTGAGGCAGAATGCGTTAACTGCACAGTTTTTATGGGGCACCGTTGCCAGCTGGACACCCACAGGAGCGCTTATACGAGGTTTCTGTCTCTTGGAGCTTATGAAGGGCATGAAAGTGAGAAAAACACACACACACACATACACACAAAACCAATAACAACCCACAAGTGAATGTTTTCAACCTATAATAAGTGCCATAAAGAAAATAGGGCAGGCCTAGCCAGCAGCAGGGGACAGAGGGGAAGGGGGCCCACTTAAGACTGTGTGGTCAGCTCTGGCCTCTGTGCTCAGTGCTTGGAGCACCGGCCCGCACACTAAAGGGTCATGGGTTTGATTCCCCATCTAGGGCGCATACCTTGGTTGCAGGTTCAATCCTGGCCCTGGTCAGGGCAGGTGTGGGAGGTAACCAATTGGTGTTTCTATCCCTCCCTCTTTCCCTCCTCCCTCCCTCCTTCCTACCCTCCCAATCCCTCTCATCCTTCTACTCTCTCTAAAAAAAATCAATGGAAAAAATGCCCTCTGGTGACGATTAACCAAAAAAGTAAAAAGATTATGTGGTCCACCCGAGTCTGGGGACTTGGTTAGAGCATCATCCCTGATACCACAGGGCTGAAGAAAGGTTGGTTGTGTGGTCAGGGAAGGCCTCTGTGATGAGGTGACTTTTGAGCTGTGACTTGAACCAGGAGTGGAGGCAGCCTCTGAAGAACTGAGGGT
This sequence comes from Lasiurus borealis, assembly GCA_004026805.1. Lineage (NCBI taxonomy): Eukaryota > Metazoa > Chordata > Mammalia > Chiroptera > Vespertilionidae > Lasiurus > Lasiurus borealis. The sequence continues at coordinate 4,649 of PVJN01053070.1, read as the reverse complement.
GGGTAATTCCAGGCCCAAGGAGCAGCAAGTGCAAAGGCCCTGGGGTATGATGAAGTGGAGAAGCCTGGGAGGAAGCCAGGCTGGCGATGAGTCTGAGAGGCAGGTGAGAAAGGACAGGGACTTCACAGAGGCCGGAGGGAGCGGTGGGGTGTGATCTCACCAGCCAGCAGACCTCTGTGGTATCCGAGCGAGAGACGCACCCGTGAGAGGTGGCTGGTTCCAAATACAGCTGGGAGGCAGAGCAGAGGGGAAGGGCACCTGATCTGAATATGGGGGGAAGGGGACCCTTTCCCACTGAGCCCAGATGTGTGTGATCTCCGGCTCTTTCTCAACAGAGCCCCCAGATGTGGAGCGCATCGGCCTCCCCGGCCAGTGCAGCCCGTAGTTTGCAGACAGGGAGACCGAGGAAGGAGCTGTAGACGGCTCCGTGGTCCAGCCCCGCAAAGAGGGCTGCTATTCTCCTTGGAAACTCGGTGGCTGAGCTGGCGCTCCTCTGCCCGGTCCAGGCCTTCCCTCCCCTGCCCTGCCGCGTCTCCGCTGAAGATGGAGGACGAGGGAGGACCACCGCTGGGGAACGGCCTGCAGGCAGAGGTGGGTGGGACGTCATGGAAAGGTCTGGGGGCACAGAGCTGAGGTCTCTGGGCAAGGAGGGCGCCCAGGGCAGCATCTTTAGGCTGCAGGTGTGGGACCCCCTCTCAGAGTGGAGCCGGTGAGAAGAGGAAGAGGGAAGACCCCAGAGAAACGTCTGCAGGGGCCTCCCAGCCAAGACCACGGGGAAAAGCAGAGGAGGGAGGGGCAAGGCCAGTGGCTCACCCAGGCCACACAGGTCTGTGTGCCTTCACCGCACCCACCTTGATGCTGGTGACAGTGGTGCCCCAGAGAGCATTAACTAGCTCCCTGCCTTCATGCAACTTATTTCCTAGTGGGAGACTCAGACCTACCCCCCCCCCAAAAAAAAAAGAGAGAGTACCATATAGAACATGTGAGTGTGATAAGTGCCGGGAAAAAAGACGGCAGAGAACGGGAGGGGCATGGCCCTGCGGGCTTCTCCATGAAGGTGACCTGAGAGCCAGACCTGAGGGAGAAGAGGGAACAGCATGCCAGGCAGTGGGAACAGCCAGGGCGCAGGCCCGGGGCTGGAGGACAGCCTCGGGATGGGCTGTTAGGACCAGAGGTGCAGTAACATCCTGAACTCGGGTTGCCGACCCCTTTGGGAGGACCGACATTTTCTCCCCATCACTGGCTTCAGCGGTGATTCCTTACTATCTCCTAGCAATTCCGGGGCTGTCCTGTATTTATTTTTGTTAATCCTCCCCCAAGGATATTTTCCATTGATTTTTTTTTTTTAAGAGAGGGTGGGCCCTGGCTAGTTTGGCTCAGTGGATAGAGTATCGGCTTTCAGACTCAAGGGTCGCAGGTTCGATTCTGGCCAAGGGCATGTACCTTGGTTGCGGGCACATCCCCAGTGAGGGGTATGCAGGAGGCAGCTGATTGATCTTTCTCATCAACGTTTCTACTTCTCTATCCCTCTCCTTCTCTCTAAAAGAAAAATCAATAAAATATATTTAAAATATAAAAAAAAATAAAGGGTGGAAGAGAGAAGGAGAGACAGAGAGAAACATCCATAGGTTGCCTCCTGGATGCACCCCGACCATGGCTAGGGAGCCTGCAACCAAGTTACATGTTCCTGACCGGAATCGAACCTGGGACCCTTCAATCCCTGGGCTGATGCTCTACCCACTAAGCTAACCAGCCAGGACAAGAAATCAGGTGTACATTTCAGAGGGTCAAGGTGCGGAGGGACTGCCACTCCTGGCCCGTGCAGAGCTCCAGGCCTGCCTGCATCTTCTGGGTGGCGGGTAGGAGTGCAGGCTGGGGTCCGGGGGAGGGGCTCAAGCTGGCTACACCCCACCCCTGAGTGCATTCCCAGAAGGGATCGCTGAGAATCCCGTCTGGAGAGGAGCCAGGCTCGGAGGCTGCTGAGCTCAGTCAGGGAGCGTTCTTTGTCTTTGGAAGCCAGTTCATTCCTCAGCTGGCTTTTGTGTCTCCTCAGAGCTGAGCTGTGAGGCTCTTGGGAAGGATCTGTGTTCGTTGAGGGAAGGAGGAAGGAGGATAGTTTGGCTTCACTCCACAGCTAATTAGGGGGGAGGTGTTTGGGGAGATTTCAAAAAAAAAAAATTTAATTGATTTTTTTAGAGAGGGAGGAAGAGAGAGAGAGAAACATCTTTGCAAGAGAGAGAGGTATCAGACGACGACTGGGGAATCAAACCAGACCTGCACCTAGGTGTGTGCCCTGACCACCGGGATTCGAACCTGGGACCTCCCCGTGCACAGGACCAGGCAGCAACCACAGAGCCCCACCGGCCAGGGCGAGGAGCTTTTTCCAAGGGAGACAGTGGGTGGGAACCGCAGGAGAGAGAGCAGGAGCAGGCCTTTGAAGGGAGGAGGAGTGAGTCTTAAGACTGGTTGGCCCAGGGGACCCACCAGGACCTTCAACCCAGATGGTGGTGGTGGTTCCGAGTTCTGGAACGGGGAGGGGAGCATGTGACAAGATGGGGAGCAAGAGGAAACGGAGACGGCGGCATAGGTGAACGCCTACACTGCCGCCTGGCACAACAGTTTCAAAACTACAGCTGAAAGGACGGACACCATCCAGAACCACAGGAAAGCTGGCCGAGTGGAAATCTTACAACTAGAGGGAAAGAGGGGCTCACGGAGACCCGGAGGAGCTGCAAAAGGCTGAGGTAGGGACATAATAGAGTCAGCGTCCCAGGCGCCATGGGGAGAGCAGAGCCGTGTCCTGCTGCGCCCGGTGGTCCCCGGCAAACCCCTTCCCCTCTCCGGGCCAGCTTCCTGCTCTACCACCCACAGCCTGGTCTGCGGGTCCCCCCAAGTCCGGACAGCGGGTGACGGGGTGCCTCAGGCTCTGAGGATGCAGTTGTTGCGGAAGTGACTCCTCCCAGGAGCCACGCTCCGGGCCTGGGTGCTGTGCACTCTGCATGTTGTGGGCCGGTCACAGGTGTGCGTGTGAGCGGATGTGTCATCCTCTGGAGCTTCACACGGCCCGTGTCAATATCATTATTTAATGACTCTGCCCGGAACCTCTCCTGGCGGCTCTGGAGGCCAGTAGGAAGCCTACACAACCCTCCCAGCGGCCCCCCCCTCCTTGGGGGGGGGTCCTTCCCGATGTGCAGACATGGGACCCTAAGCCAGAACACAGGACCTGACTCCAGCGCTGGTGCGAGGCAGTGAGCGGGGTCCCTGCTGAGATGGGAGGGGGCGGAGGAGTCTATGCTGTGTCCATCCCAGTCTGAGCTGCTGGGAGAGGGCGGAGGGAGAAGAAAAAGGTCTTTGCTCTTTTTTAAAATTTTTTCTTGGAGGAGGAGGCAGGGGAGAGAGTAGCTGAGTCCCAGCTCCAGATCTTTAGTCAGAATCCTTCCATCTCTCTTCTTTAAAATGTTTTTACTGATTTCCGAGAGGAAGGGAGAGGGAGATAGAAACATCAGTGATGAGAGGGGATCACTGAGGGGCTGCCTCCTGCACCCCCCTACTGGGGATCCAGCCCACAACTCGGGCCTGTGCCCTGATTGGGAATCAAACTGTGATCTCCGGGTTGGTTCATAGGTCGAGGCCCAACCCCGGCCCCACTTGTCCTGTCAAATCTTTCTGCCCAGAATCAATCTGGCCTGCGGTCTCGGCAGCTCTCAGAGCCGGAAGTCGAGTGAACCCCAACTCTGTAAACACTCTGCTTTTGCAGGAAAGCGTGCATCCGCTGGCCTGCGGAGGGGCCTGTGGTGCTGTGAGAGCGCGCGCCCAGCGAGGGGGGGCCGGGGTGTGTGTGGGGGGAGCAAGACGATTTGCGTCTAGAGCACCCCCGCTTTTGGTGCGCCCTCTTCCTCCCCTGCCCTCCCCACCTCGTTTTTATTTATTTTTATTTTTTTGGGAGGTCCGTGCCCGTGTGTGCTCCCCGGCCCCACCAGGGAGACCCCCCCCCCAGCCAGGTTGCCCCTCGCGTGGTTGGGGGGGGGCCCTGCTTTCCCGCGGCGGCCCCGCAGCGGCCCCGCGAGCGGCGGGCGCGGGCCCTTTAAGGCCGCCGGGGCGGCGGCGAGCGGGGATGACATCAGCGGGCGGGCCGGGCTCAATGGGAGCCGGCGGCGGGCGCGCGCGGGGCGGGAGCGCGAGCCGGCGGCGGGGGCGGCGGGCTGGGGCGCCCGGAGGCGGCGGCGGCGGCGGCGGCGAGAGCCCGAGCCCGAGCCCGAGCCCGAGCCCGAGCCTGAGCCCGGCCGGGGCGAGCGGAGCGCGGCGGCGGCGGCGGCGGCGGAGAGGCTGGCGGCCGGGCTGCGCCGCGAATCCCCCCGCATCCGGCCCGGCGGGCCGCTCCGGCTCGCGGCGGCCCCCCGAGCAGCGGCCCGGCACCGGCGCCTTCCCGGCGGGGTAAGTATTGGGGGGCCTGGGGCTCGCGGAGGGGCGCAAACCCGCGGGGAAACGGGGCTCCCCCCGCCTCTTTGTTTTTGCGCGAGAGGGAGGGAGGGAGGGAGGGCGACACCCGCGCGGCGCTCGGGAGCCGGGGGGAGGGGGCGGCCGGGCGCGGCCCGCGAGGACAAAGGCGCCGCTGAGGCCGCGCGGAGGAGGAGGGGGAGCGGGAGGAG
>PVJN01053069.1:0-13859 GCA_004026805.1 Lasiurus borealis | reverse complement strand
GCCTTCAGCATGTAGGTGGCCTCCCGGTCGTCTGCGTTCTCGAGCAGCCGCAGAATGAACACGTTGGCCAGCGTCTGGCCCTGGTCCTCCAGCTCCTCCACGCGGAGCAGGCCTCGAGGGGCCGAGTCGAACACCTGGTACTTGTCTCTGGGGACCAAGGGTGGCAGGTGGGCATGTAGGTCCCGAGGAAGCCTAGGGGGCCCAGGGGACACCTCACCCTGGCCCCCAGGAGGCCCCGCCTGAACTCCTGTCTGCTTCCCTCACCGCTCCCCTTCCCCAAAGCGCCCCTCCCGTGGTGTGGCTGGGAGACTGACACCACAGCAGCTGCTCTGCTGAGCACTCCCTGTGTGTCGGGCGCTGAGCTGGCCTCTTCATATCCCTATAAAAGCCTCCTTCGACAAGGAGGGGCATCTGAGCCGGGAGTTTTAAATTAATTTGTCCAAAGGCCCAAGGCTCCACAAGAACAGAGCTGACCTTGAACCTGACTGAAAGCCTGAGCTCCATGCACATCCTGCCGGTCTCCCCAGCCACAGGGAACCGTCTCCCCATGTGCCCTCCCTGGGCTGCCCCCCCACAGCATGCTCTCCCCTCCACTCCCCTCCCCACCCCGGAGCGCCAGCAGTGCCCGGTGCTCACCCAGGGATCTGCCGGCAGATCACCAGCAGGTCGTTGAAGAGGAAGAGGTAAATTTCCTGGAAGAGCTTCTTGGTCCGCAGCGTGCGGGAGGTCTTGGGGCCTGACATCTGCTGCAGCTCGCCCTGCTTCAGCAGCCAGCGCGAGTGGGAGATGATGGGCACCGACTGGGTGAGGCGGGGGGGGGGGGTGTCAGACGGCTGTGCCTATGTCTGCCTGGGGCTCCCCCAGGCCTCTCCCTCATGCAATGAGCATGAGGAACAGTGGGCAAGGGCTGTGCTGGGCCCAGAGCACATGCAGTGCCAGTGGGAGGAAGTGGCGAGTCCTAGGCAAACGCAGAGGGCAAAGTGTGTGTGTGTGTGTCCATGTACTTATGTACAGCGGTGTATGTTTGTGCCTATGTATGCAATTGTGAATTATCTGTTGCATACGTATCTGTGCGTGCTTCTATATATATGTGTTAGGGTCTAAGTGTATCTACATGTAACTACTGACTGAAGCTAGTGAGGGGAATCACACGTATGTGTGTGTGTGTGTGTGTGTGTGTGTGTGTGATCCCCTCACCAGCCTCAGCCAGTGTGTGGCAGAATCAGAGCAGGGGCCAAGTTCAGAGGGAGAGGAGAGAGCGGGGTTGGGTGAGGTCCCCGCTTCGTGGCTCAGGGGCAGCTCCTGACACCTGGCTCAGCCTGGCGGGTGAAGATACGTAGGGGTCCGCAAGGCCATGTCTGCATCCTCGACGGGGGCTCAGCCCCCAAACCCAGCATGACCCAGCATGACCTCAGGGACCCTTGAGAAGCACTACATGTTCATGTGTCCACAGCACCAAAGATGCAGGCCCCGAGGTTCACTGATGCCTGGATCTTTACACAAAGTTGGGGAGAAGTTGGGTAACTTCCCTCGGAATTTCAAATCTCCCAGCTTTACGAATCCCTGGGCTGCTCCCTTTCAGGTACTTGGTGTAAACACACGGCCAGTACATGAGAGCAGGTGGCTGCATGCTCCTCGCCCACCGTCTCTCAGAAGACAGTCTAGGCCCATGTGATGGCCTGGCGACAAGGGGGCTGAGGGATGTCCTCCAGCTAGGGGCTCGGAGACGGCTTCTGGGAGGGAACGCTGCACTGAGACCAGGGGGTGGCCATTTGAGGACCCTGGCCAGCGACCCAGGCTCCAGACCCAGTGGGCTGGATGGGGACACGTAGATGGGCGAGGGCTCACCTTGATCTTAAACTCCATCTTCTTCTGAATGCTGATCATCTGCTCCGTGCGGCTCATTTTCCTGACGCCCTCGTTGCATGCTTTCACCACCTGGGAGGAAAAGCAGGACACATCAGGCCCCCTGCAGCCCACTGTCCCTGGTCACTTCCTGCTGCCCGCTCAAGCCCCAGAGGGCTGAGCCATCGCTGTGGTCAGACAGTGCGCCACAGCTGGACCGAGCTGGAGCCCCTTCTCCTGCATCTTCTGGGACAAAGGCAAAGCGGGAAAACTGGTCAGACTGTTAGAAAACACATTTAAACAGTAAGATGCCTTTAGTCATTTGTCAGACTGGGAAAGACAAGGCTCCAGGCCGGCGAGGTGTGGGGATGGAACCCTGTCACACACTGTGGAGGAGGGAGGGTCCCTCCTCCTTCCCGGGAGGCATCTGAGGTACCAAGAGGTCTGAACACTGCATTTCCCGGGACTTCTGGGGACTCATTACAGAGAACAACATTCTGCACGGGGTCACAGGTGTCAAGAACAAAACCGGTTTGGCTCAGTGGATAGAGCGTCAGCCTGCGGACTGAAGGGTCCCGGGTTTGATTCTGGTCAAGGGCATGTACCTTGGTTTCGAGCACATCCCTAGTGGGGGGTGTGCAGAAGGCAGCTGATTGATGCTTCTCTCTCATCGATGATTCTAGCTCTCTGTCCCTCTTCCTTCCTCTCTGTAAAAAATCAATAAAATATATTTAAAAAGAAAAGAACAAAGCCCAGCAGGCACTCAGGATTTGTGAATGAGGACCGTGCACAAAGATGGTGGACCTGCAGGTGAATGAGAAAATCCATCATCGACTGAAATGTCCACCAACTGGAATTGATTAGCACTAATATATCCGTGTTACCAAGTTCTCAAAAATCACTAAAAATTGGAGTAACTTTACAAATGCGCTAAAATGGAGAGGAATGCTGGCCAGTAAGACACAATCTCTTTTTGGCAAAGAATTCAGTTGTGTGTGCATGTGCCTGTCTGGAAAGAGGTCTGGAAGGGCAGGCACCAGCGTGTCAGCAGTGGCTGTGGGATAGCCGGTGTGGTCTTTATCATCTTCTTGCTTACAAGCACTGTCTGAAATGTTTTGTGTTGAGCATCAACTGCTTTTATACATTAGCTTTTTTTAAAAACCTTGGTAAAAAAAAAAAAGTGGTTTATGAGAGATCGGAGTGTAACTTTCGTTACAAGGACAAGAAAGGGTGAGGACAGCAGAAAAGGACGTAAGCAGTAGCAGGTGGTCTCTGACCGTAGGGCGACCCCCTGGGGCACGTGGGCCTCTCACAGGCCTCAGTGGTCACTGGACTCATCTTCTGCGACCAGGGTGGCCAGCTGCCCGGTGGGGGCTGTAATCAACTCCCATCTGACCCAGGTATGGACCTTCCGAGGTGAGCAGAGGGCCTGAGAGATGCTGCCTGACCCAGAGGTCACCGCCCTCCCCAACCAGTCTGCTCCAGGCTCCCGCCTCCCCCCTGCCCACTAGCCTGGGAGGAAGTAGTGCTTTCTGATATGCAAAGGGTGCAATTGCCAGAAGGATTTGGGGGGCCAACTGGTCTGAGAAGGGACGTGAGGAGGGTCGGGAGAAACCACTGCACTAAGTTCCCAAATCCTGGTGGCTCAGGGTGGCTCGGAACCACCATCAGCCGCTCATGGAGGCTCTTCCTTTGACAAAGCTGCTGTCTCTGGTACAAGAAGTGGAAAGGACTTCCCAACACCCATGCTTATCCTCGGCGGGGTCACTGCGTGACAGAGGGGCCAACCTGGCCCCACACAACTGCCAAGAACTGGCCCACAGCTCTAGCTGACACACTCGAGAGACAGCGCTTCAGACAAGAAGGAGCCACCTGAGCCCAGCCCTTGAGACCAGCACGTCCATCGGCTCCTCCGCACAAGCTCTGCTCTGCGGCAGCTGCCAGGAGGAAGTGCTCTCTCCAGGGTCAGGAGCAGAGATGGTTTCTGCACTCCCGGGCTTGGCAGGGCCCCTGAGTCCTCTCACAGAGCTGGGGCAGCTGCAGCTTGAGAGACGGGGAAGCTGTGGAGCCAGGGGCTTGGGAGAGCCAGACCCGCCTCTGAGAGTTACAGGAGGGAAGGCAGGGGAAACAGGCAAGGACAACGGTGAGGTCTCCCAGGGCCCCAGATGCCTGCATGAGGGAGCTGACGAGGTGCACGGGCCTGAGGGGTGCAGAGATCAGCATGGGGAGAGTGCTGGGTTGCTGCCTAGGCCACCTCACACATCATCAATAGTCGGGGTGCAGAAGGAAGACAGTGCGCTTTCTGCGCAGGACACACCCGACCCAGAGACTCTTCTGGATTTCAAAAACAAATACTAAATATAATATGCATTTTCCAAAGACGCGCCGGCATGTGAGGGAGCAGGAGCAGGAAGGCAGGTGTGGACGAGGAAGTAACTTATTGGGAAAGACAGAGAGAACGCATGCTCACCAGTTCCAGTTCTTTGTGGGCATCCAAGGCAGTGCATTCACGCTCAGACCTCTCCTCCACTCTCTTCAGGATGTTCTGAGCACAGGAGAGTCGGCATGAATTTCCATAAAGGCCGTCCCTCCCCTCTCCACTCCCGCCCTACCTCCCTTTTCACTGGTGGACTCCTTGCTGCACCAGCCCCAACAGCCTCTTGTTGCTGCGACATCCACATACGAACAGCCCTACCAGGTGACAACAGAGGGCAGAACCCTCGGCTGGGCCAAGGGCCGAGCATCCTGACTCAAAGCCTGGCCTGGCTCTAAACTGGTACCCACAAGTCAGTCTCCTATGAGGCCAACCATGAGGGCCAATCCAGAGCCTGACACCTCACTGCACAGCAAATATCAATGCAAAGGAGGTGACCAGGTGCTGGCGGGGAGACAGGCCCAGCAGAGGGAACTGGAGGTGATGTAGACTTGAGGGGAGCTCCATGCTCATGGCAAGCACCAGGGGCTTCCCTCCCCCTCCCCTGGGATTTGAAGCCAAGTGGCAATAACCCCAAAACTTTGTTAACTTTGGTCTTCTTGATCAGAATGTCTGTTTTCTAATTGTTTCATTTTTTTGAATTATCAAAAAATGATGCTCATATTGCCTTTACCTCTAGATTACAATTTTTGCTTTGCTCTCCCAAAGTAGCATGGTTGCTCTCTCACGCTCCTGTGTCTATACTTTTTGACCAGCTCGGTCCCCTGGGAAGTGTGGGGGTGTCTGAGCACAGTGCTCTGCCAGCTGCCCTGTGCAATGGCTGTCTGAACAGCGCTGCTGACCACTCCGTTCCTTATAGCCACCTGGACCGTATCAAGCCTTTTCACCCTTCACCCGATGCCCAGTCTCCCTCTGAGACCAGGCCAGCCCCAGATCCTTGCTGCCTCTGATGTGTTTCAGCTACACCACCATGGCCTCCTGTGGTTACCTGCCCAGCTCTGTCTGCAGCCACACCGGAGCCTGCAATCATTCCAAATGCTTCCTTGCACCCTCACCAACGTGGAGCCACCAAACGTGGCATTAACGGCCCCCCTGTGCCCAAGTCAGCATGGTTCAGGCTCCACATTCTCATATGGAATAAAACTCGCACCCTGCGTGTGGCCTCAAACCGAGGGTGGTGTGGCTTTTCAGCCAGGAGCACAGGACCTTCACACTAGCTTCCTCTCCAGTCCTTCTTGGGCATGGTGTGTCCCAGCGCGGGGTGTCCGGGTCCCTTTCTGTCCTTCCTTGATGGTCTCACTATGAAATGCCATCTCGGTGTTAAAAACTCCAGCCCCTACTTCTCTCTTTGACTCTACACCTGAATAGTCATCTGCTCAAAGTCATCTCAAGCTCAGCTATTTCAACAGAGCCTGGGCTGCTCCCGGGATTATCTCCCCCACCTTTGGAAGCTGCTCAAACTAGAAGATTCTTCTCTGCCTTCCCACTCCACAGAAGCAAGTCCTAAGCTCAGTTCACTCACTTCCCTCCAGGATCCTTCCACTCTCCACCTCCCAGGCCAGCCAGGCCATCCTTCTTTTTTAATGGCTTCCTAACCCTTTCTCCCACTTTCACTCTTGCCCTCCTGCCCATCGCTTCCCTCATGGTGGCCTCGGAGTGCTCTTACAAATTTCAACTGGATCAGGTGAATCCCTGCCACACCGAGGACAGAGCCCAGGGTTTTACCTGGCCTCCTAGAGCCCCTGCTGGTTGGCCTCTGCCTCCCTCTCCACACTCACTCCCGTCATATCCCCCTAGCTCTTCACTGGCCTTCCTGTCTGGGTACCTGGCTGCCCCAGGGCCTGTGGATAAGCGGTTCTATCACTTGAATGGCTCCTGCCTGCCAGCCATCTCTCAGCTTAAATGTCACTCCTCTGAGACTGTTTCCTGACCCCCCCCAATTGGCAGCAGCCAGAAAGGCACCCACTTAATGTTACCCAGGTTCACTGTCCTCACAGCCATAACCACTTCCTGGTTGTGTGTTGGTTGATCTCTCCCATCCAAGCTCCATGAAAGAAGAGCAGTCCCCCCACCGCCTCCCTCGCTCCCCCCCCCACTCCCTCCGCCCCCCGCGGGGGCTGCTTGGCATGCAGTAGGAGTGTAATTAGGATTTGTGGAACAGACTCCCTAGAAAGCCGGTGGAGACCTGACTGCCCGAAGGAAACAGGTGTGCCGCAGAAGTATACACAAGCCCCGGGAGAGGCGGTACCTGCACCAAGAGCTTGAGGCGTGTGATCCTCTGGAAAGGCAGGATGAGGAAGGAGGAGAGAGGCAGTCCCCTGCACTTGGGGTCCAGCTCCAGCTGCGCGATCAGCTCCCGAAAAGCTGCCTTCTCCTGGCTGGGGACACGGACACGGGAGTAAGTCTCTGGCTCCACAGCCTCATAGGTACCAGGCAGCCCATGGGCACCCAACGCCCATTGCTTGATTGATTGACTTATTTTAATGTAAAATAGCGCCTTCACATGCCTGGCCCCAGGAGACTTGGCCGCATATGCTGCGTGTGGGAGAGCAAGTCTATGAATCAGATGCACAGCCGGATGGTTTACCCAGCAGGAACCCGTGGCGAGGTAAACCCACGTACTGACAGGAACAGGCAGCAGCTGGAGACCACCGCCAGGAACCTGCGCTCTTCCCGCCAGGCGGGGGCACCTCACCTGCAAATGGCAGGTGGCTGGGCCCTGGGCCCGGTCCACAGCTGGCCCGCAGCTGACGAGGGCACCCGGGAAACAGCCGCTGGAGTTAGACGCAGGCCTCATGTCAGCAGGGACACAGGCCCTCTGCCCGGGGCTCAGCCCAGACAGTCTGCACTTGCAGTCACACCAGTGCACCCCTGGGCACTGTGATACCTGGATTCCTGTCCTCCTGTCTGCCTGTCTTCTCACGTCGATTCTCAAAGCTGGATCCCACTTCCCTCCAACCCCAATTTCAAACCCCAAACATAAAACACTCTCCCTCCCTGAATACTCCAGCTTTAAAACATCCACAGTGGATGACAGGGTTTGACAGACAGGCCCAGGGAAGTACGTATGGTAATCACGTGTCACTACTTGGGAAATCCTTGCATGCCCCATCTAAGAACATATCTCTGGTTACACTGCGCTCCTGCCCATCATGCCCAGCATAGAAATGCAAACGATTTAAAAGAGGCAAGTTGAGCCCTAGCTCATTTGGCTCAGTGGGTAGAGCATCGGCCTGCAGTCTGAAGAGTCCTGGGTTCAATTCCCAGTCAGGGCACACGTCCAGCTTGCGGGCTTGATCCCCAGGGCAGAGTGTGCAGGAGGCAGCCGATCAATGATTCACATTATTGATGTTCCCATCTCTTTCTTCTTCTCCCTTCCTCTTTAAAATCAATAACTTTTTTTTTTAAAGAGGCAAGTTGAATGAAAAAGTATCTTGTGAATTGAAATCCCAAGCAAGTTTCCTAAGTGGGTAGATTAGGAAGAAATTCAAGGGCATTGCTGGATAGTTACCAAAGAGACTCCCTCCTGCCTATCCTTGTTTTGTCTCTAGTTCATCTCACTTTCCTGCCATTCTGGCCTCAAGTTGTCCTCTTGGCCTCAAACTCCCTTTTCTACACCTGAGCTCTGCACAGCTGGACACAGGTCCAGTGGGCACCACAGATGACCATCTCAGGATCAGTATTTCTCTAGTGACATGGAATCCCTCTCCCCGCTGTTGAACACATCAGCCATGGATACTCTCCCGGGAAAGCCAAGGTCCCGGGGCCAGGGCTCTGTGTCCCGTGAAGCATGGTCCGCAGCCAGTGCACTCACAGCAGCTGCTTGTAGGTCCTCTCCTGGTAGGTCTGGTTGCTGACGTAGGTGATGTAGACCGAGAAGTGGTTCGCTGCATAATGGTACACGATGTCACACACGTCCGAGATGACAATGTTCTCCTCCATCCGGTGCTCCAGCTCCAGGAGGAACCTGCAGAAGGCAGCGTCTGTGGTTAAGGGCTCCTGGGGTTAAGGGCTCCTGGGTGGAAACTCAAAACACACCTTCGCCAATGGGTCTTGCCCGGACAAACCAACAAACACTACAAGATGAAATCTTAATGCCGGTGGCATAGCTGATCATATCAAGGAATTGTTGTCTAGTTTTTTAGGTGGAAATAGCATTAGGACTACAGTATTACTGAGAGAGAGGGGGGAGGGGAAGGAGAGGGAGAGGGAGAGGAAAAAGGAGAGGGAGAGAAGCCTTATCTTTAAGATATATACTGATAGATTTACAGATGAAATGAAATGATGACAAGGATTTCTATCAGCCCAGCTGGCATCGCTCAGTGGTTGAGCGTCGACCTATGAACCAGGAGGTCATAGTTCGATTTCTGGTCAGGGCACATGCTTGGGTTGTGTGGGGTGTGCAGGAGGCAGCCAATCAATGATCCTCTCTCATCATTGATGCTTCTATCTCTCCCTCTCCCTTCCTCTATGAAATCAATTAAAAAAATTTTTTTAAGGATTTGTATCAGAGAGATCCCATGGGTAGGCAGGAGTAGGGACATGATGAATCTAGATGAAGTATGGGCTCGCTACTCTGGTGTCTCTATTCCCCATGTTTGGAATTTTTCCTAATAAAATATAAGTAAATACACAAATAAAAAGACCCTTCTCCTTCCAGCGAAGGAGAAGCAGCTGAGGCTGAGGGCGTCTCACAGCTGCTTGGACCTAGGGCTCTCGGCCTCCCAAGCCCAGTGCAAACAGAAAGGCGAGGCATCAGTGTTGGCAGGGACCTGCTCTTCTGCCATACATGATTTCACACCTGGACACTCGGGTTGGACCACATGATCCAAAGCTGAGTTCTGTACTTTTCTTGTAAAACTCCATGGCCTATAGTGACAATGGTAAGTGGCTCTTTCACTCTGACAATAGGATCGGAGTTCACTCTTCTTTGCAGAAATCGGTTGGTAGATGTTTGCTCCTCCCCATCAAGCATATCCCATCCTTCCCAGGGGCTGAGATATAATCACAGTTCTGGGAAACACCCTCCTACTGGTGAGGTGGAGGCACTCACCGAGGGCTGTGCTCCAGACTGGCTCCGAGGGTCTAACCCCACAGGCCAGGGCTTTCTGACTCTGTCAGGATAAAGAACGGCTCACAGGACACCCTGACCTACCATGACACCACTGCATACCCTCCTGACTGTGGGATGCACAGACACTGGTGCTCATGGAAGGACCTACAGCCACAGTCCATGGGGACGTGATTGACTGCCCTGCTAGGAGGGAGGTGGAACTTTGGATTAACACATTTATTCCTATCGTATCATAGAAAGTTCCAAGCCTACAGAAGTAGAGAAGCCCACGGAAGGAGCACTGGCCACTTGCTCCAGCTGCCCCAGGCGAGAGGGCAGGGTTCTCACCGCTCACTGACAGCCATGACATCCAGGACATTGGAGAAGAGGATGTGTGCCTCGGATGGGTGCAGGATCTTCTTCAGCCGCTCGTTCTCCATGAAGTGGGACACCAGCAGGTTCAGGCTTTTGTAGTAGGAGGCCTCAGAGGTGACCAGCTCGAACATGGCCTTCATCAGAGACACAGGGAGGAGGAGACAAGAGGAGACACTGGTGGGATTCAGCAAAGAAAAAACACCAACCAACCAACCAACTAGTCAACAAGCCGACAAACATCTATACATACAAAAGGCTAATATAAGTGTCCAACCATCCGATGGATTGCTATGACACACACTGACCACCAGGGGGCAGACACTCAATGCAGGAGCTGCTGTGACGCACACTGGCCATTTACAGAGAAACGGCACAGTAGACCTGGCGCTGACAAAGCAACACTTGTGGCCTGCCACCACCCCAGAATGACACCCCACTAAATCGCAGCTGATGCTGCTGAGACCCCATAGTGCAAAATGCAGCCCATAACCCAGCCCAGCCTGGAAATGGTTGCTGTGGGCAGTGGGTAATGATGTCGCTAGCAACACCCAGCTTCCTCTCCCTAGTGACTAGCCTCCTTGGAGTTTCTTCAGCCTAGGAACACAACTTGCTTTATAGCCAGGTGGAAATATTTTACACTGTAACCAAATGTCTGTGAAGCGTTTTTCTGTGCCTCATCTATTTGATTCTTACAGTAGATAGGAGACTCAGTGGAATCCTATTTTCTTTTCATTAGCCCAAAAAACAGAGATTTAGAAAGCTTAGAAACTTGACCCTACTGAAAAGAAGAAATGGTGGACCTTAAAAATGACTGCAGGTTTTCCTACTGCAATTAAATATTTTACCCTTTGTTCTCCTTGCGTGATCTACAATAATAATCTGCTTCGTGTTGATATTTACTGCTGTGCTGCTGACAATTACCTGAAAGAGAAGTTGGGTGCTTCACTGGGCTGGAAAAAGTTTAGCTACATCAGAAAGCAGATCTAATTAAGCAAGTTTGTCTATATCTATATCTATATCTATATCTATATCTATATCTATATATCTATAAAGCTCTCGCTGGCTCCAATCGCACACATGTGTTTACATCTGTCAATGGTGATTGTGAATTTAGTTAACACTTCTATTATAGAGAAAGGGCAAATATTTCTTCTAATTAATTTCCTTTCAACATGCAAGAATTTGAGTACCAGGCCTCTAGTATCTATATAAAACACATCGACACAGATAGCCAGAGGGAGAGGGGGTGAGGGGTAGGTGGAGGTGGGCAAAGGAGGGGGAAATGGGGCAGGAAAGAGACTGCTTTGGGCAGTGGGTGCACATGCAGTGTAAAGAGGAGTTTACTGAGTTGTACACTTGAAACCTGTATGGTTTTGTGAACCACTGCCCCACCCCCCCCATAAACTAAACCTTTAAAAAAGAGGAGATAGTGGTTACTACTGCAGACTCACCCTCAGGAGAGGGTCCACCTGGATTTCAGACAGAGATCCAAAGGGGCTTGGCAAGGGACTCGAAAGGGAAAATGAGTGCTGATGCCCAGGGCTGGGGAGGGAGGTGGGAAAGTCAGCCTCTGCCATCGTCCAGGGGCAACACCAGTCACAGACCCTGGGCCCCCAGCAGCCAGGGGAGCCGTTCCCGCCCTCCTCTCCCTCCAGGTCCATGGCATCTGCTGCTGACCTCAAACAGTGACAGTGAGAAGAGGCCCTGAAGTGGGGCCTGGTGAGGGAGGACCCACCCACCCTTCGCTCTGCCAGCATCCACCCAGGGCCCCGCCCACCCATGTCCCACTCCCTCAAGCCCTGCCTGGCAAGACTGAGACTAGATCAGCAGGAAGTTCCTGGAAGCTTCTCTGTCACTGATTCTGAAATCAACTCAGTTTCCTGCTGCTACATTTAAATTTCTTAAGAAAATGTCAAGGCAGTTCAGAACTTCTAAGCCAATATAATTTAAAAACAAACAAACCCAACAACTGATCTGGATGCGTGCTACCAACACCAGGAGCAGAACAAGCACCAGGACCTGGATGCCCCCCTGCGGGACTGGGCAAGGAGACACTGCCCCGGCTCAACCTCACTCAGGTCCCCAGGGCCGAGGACAGCTGGGTGGACGCAAGTGGCCTTTCAGCCGCAGAGACGCAGAGGGGCTGAGCCTGAATCACTGCTAACTGGTATCAATTGAGCCCATTTCCCACAACACTCACCCCCTCTTTCTCCGTTTAGAGGCGGTTAGTCATCTGGAATTTGTTTTCCAGCCTGTGTGTCTTCATTTTATATGTCAAATTATTTGCCACATCAATAAAGTTGTTTTTCTCCTTATCTGTATTATTTTTATTCTCAGTCATTCAAGACTTTCCATGGCAGCATGGAGCTGACAGGGATCCAGGCCTGCTGCTGCTTCATTCATTCATCCACTCATTCATTCACTCACTCATTCATTCATCCACTTGTTGCACAGACATTTACTGAGCACCACGGGGGTAGGCGCCGACCTTCAACAGTGAACACAGCGAACTCAGAGCAGCCGCTGAAGCTGACATCCCAGGGGAGGGGGCTGGGCAGACAGGAGAACCATGCACGGGGGCAGGTGGAGAGCAGAAGGTGTGTGTGAGTGCGATGTGTGTCGCTTACTACAGGGAAGCCCTCCTTGATGAAACCAGCACCTACATCCCAGCCCCGGGGCCCGCTGTTCCCACCATCAGGCTCACAGTTCTCTGCTGGGCTCACACAGGATAGCTGTCTCCAGCAGGGAACTCTCACTTAGGCTGACCTGAATTTTATGAATCACAGCTGGGTCTCCCGGGGGGCTCTGAGCCCCCGCCTATTCCGTTGGATATCTGCGGTCATCAGTTTACTCCTGGTATGTGCCACCCCTGCGACTGCAGAGCGCCCACTCCCACGTGGCATCTTTGAGAAGGGTGGGTCCTCAGTGTTAGCGGGTCACAGGTCAACCCGGCCATTTCTTCAGAGGGGTCAGTCCAGGTCATGTGCAGTCAGCGAGCGCTGTGGCGGGCCTGGTGTCCTCCATGGGCCTCGGAGCAGTAGAGTGTCCAAAGCCTTGGCCTTGGAGTTGGCCAGACCTCTGCTCTGAGCGGAAATCGCTTCACCCGCTCAGCCACAGTTCCTAGCAGGAAGTGCTCAGCCTGGAGCAGGCCCATCTCAAAGCACTGCAGACCGGTAGGGGCACTATGGGTCCACACTCTGGGTGTTGCCTTCTCAGGACCTCGCTTCATGGAAGGTGCTCCAGTCAGGGAGGGCCTGGCCCAGGATGTGACATTGGGGCTACGTCTGAAACACTGACAAGAAGGCCCATTCCAGGGGTGCCCGTGCAGGGAAGGCGTGAGGACTCCAGGATGAGGAGGCGAGGGAGGCGGTGGGGCTGGCCCTCGGCCACGGGAAGGTGTCACGTGGGGAACAACAGGCTGCCTCTAACATGCTGCTTAACAGATTGAGCCCGTGCCCTCTGTGGCGTGGCCAGCAACACAGCCTGTGTCCACGGGACTGCGGGGGCTGCTGCCCTGGGCTCTGAAGCCATGCCCACCTCCCTCCTCCCCCCACAGGCCTCCCCTGACACAATCAGGAGGCACTAGAACCTATTTTTCTCAGTAAATTTAGATTTTCCTCCAAAGAAAGGAAACAGCACGTCAGAGAGATCACTGGTGCTCAGCTGCAGGGTGAGCTTCATGCAGGGAGCATCTCCCTCCTTGGGGACTGCAGCCCCGGCCCGGCCCCACAGCAGCTGCCTGGAGACACCCACAGGGGTGCAGAGCCAGGACCACCTTCCCAACACACACACACACACACACACACACACACACACACACACACAAGGCAGCACAATCCCGGGGTCCACTTGGGGTTCAGAGACCTCAGGCAGCCTCAGGACTGGAGTGGACCAGAACTAGTGCCCTTGGATCATCATCGGTGGGAGCAAAGCCTCTTACAGAAGCAAAGGAGCTCTCTGCCTGCCAGCCAGGCGGCTGAAAGAGGAAGCCGGGATGGGGAGGCAGCCTGGAGGAAAGCAACCCGCTTCTGACCCAGGAGGGCCGACAACCAGCCCCGAAGCACAGCGCCGGTCCTTAGGAACTCGGGTGCCTGACCCAGAACCGCCTGTGAGCTGACCCAGTTCAGCTGTGCTGTATTTCTCCGGGCGCCC
>PVJN01053068.1:0-10000 GCA_004026805.1 Lasiurus borealis | reverse complement strand
ATTTTTTTCTCTCTCTTTCTTATTATCCTATCGAGTAAAAGAGTAACATGCAAATTGACAGTACCTCAGCTACATCCACAAACTATGCATAGCAGCCAATTAGGAGCAAGTATCCAAATTAACCCAACCAAGATGGCTGTGGCCTCATAGAGAGCAGGAGGCTTGGGTTTCCCTGGCAACAGAGGAAGCCAAGCTTTCTGCCTACTCTGGCAGGCCCAGGCCTCCACTCAAGGCTACAAAGTTTCAATTATAAAAGATAATTAAATCCCAAAAAAATGGTGGAAGCCATAGAGCTGGAGAGAGCAGGAGACTTGAATTGCTCTGGCAATGGAGAAAGCCAAGTTTCCATAGCCCTGGCCTGCCTTGGCCTCTGCTTAAGGCTACAAAGTTTCAAATATAGAAAATAAATAAATCTCAACAAAAATGTCTGCAGACATAGAAAGAGCAGGAGGCTTGGCTCCACTTCAGGCTACAAAGTTTCAATTACAGTGGTACCTCGAGATACGAGTGCCCTAACATACGAGATTTTTGAGATACGAGCCGTCGAGCGAGCGATTTTTGCTTTGAAATACGAGCAACCTTTGAGATGGGAATCATCGCGCGGATCGGCTGGCTGCACACGACCCACCAGTTTACTGCGACTCGAGCGTCTCATAGTTTCCCATGCCTCAAGGTTACGGAACGAATTAAACTCGTATCTCGAGGTACCACTGTATAGAAGATAAATAAATCCCAGATACCAAGGCCTCCGCGTGGGTCACTGGGAGGTGGGGGGAGGGCATGGCCAGCCTGCAAACCACCACAGGCCCCTTGCCCAAGCCACCCCTTGCCCAAGGGAATCCCCACCCTGATCTGGGACACCCTTTAGGGCAAACCAACTGGCTCCACCCGTGCACCAGGCCTCTATCCTATCTAATCCTATCTAATCAAAGAATAATATGCAAATTGACCATCACTCCAACACACAAGATGGCTGTCCCCATGTGGTCAAAGATGACTACCCCCATGTGGACACAAGATAGCCACCAAAAGGAGGTGGGACTGGGTCTACAGTTGTGGGTGATCAGGTCAGCAGGGAAGGGCAGTTGGGAGGGACGAGGCCTGCAAGGGAGGGCAGTTTGGAGCAAACAAGCTGGCAAAGGAGCAGTTAAGCATCAATCAGGCTGGCAGGGGAGTGGTTAGGGATTGATCAAGCTAGCAGGCAGAAGCGGTTAGGGGCAATCAGAAAGGCAGGCAGGAGAGCAGTTGGGAGCCAGCTGTCCTGTATTGTGAGAGGGATGTCCAACTGCCCATTTAAGCCTGATCCTCGAGGGGTCCCAGATTAAAAAGAGTGCAGGCTGGGCTGAGGGACACGAATTTGTGCACTGGTTCCTAGTTCCTCTTTTAAAAATGCTGTTCAATAAAGAATTTATCCTGGGTTATTGACTACATGAGATAACACTTCTGTCAAAGCTTCTAACATTCCTTTATTATTTATTGGTCTGTTAGAGGAGGGTCCAGAGATCATAACACACACTCTGTCTTATTTTTATTGCATCTCTAGTTTGTACATATCAGGGTCAGTCAGAATGATCGCTCAGCCATGCATAACTTATAAGATAGTCTAGAAAATGTAGTTTTTCAAGCTGGGCATACTGTCACCCTGAAAAAAAAAAATTAGGGTTGTCTTAACTAAAAAGGACACTATTAAGTATTGGTTAGACAGATACCATAATACGGTAAGAACTGTGGTCTGAGAAGCAGATGGCACCTTTGAAAAGAAAAAGACAGCCAATAGAATGCAAAAAGGAGGCCAGGGCCTGTGACCCTGCCCGCTCTCTAAAAGGCTCTGTGCAATTTGGCCCTGGCTGATGTCTCTGGCTTTAACTTTTGCCCAACTAATGCCCCGTTATCTACAGGAGTTCATGTTCTTAAGCATGCCATGCTTTCTCTTTCAGAGATCCTCTCTCTGCCTTAAAACTTCCCCCACTACCACCTCCACTACCACCACCACAAACCCAATCACCCACCACACCTACGCATGCTCACACACCAGCATATATTTTCATCACCATAACACGCCTGCCTATGTTGCCAGCCTAACTCAACCGTGCATTGAGGACATGGGAAGCCATCCCTGTCCCCCAAGTCCGGGTTCAGCTCCCTGTTTGTCTCTTAGCCCTGTGGCCCTTTGTAACCTCACTGTGGCACCTATCACACTGTGCTGTGTGTTTGTGAACCTGGCCAACCTCCTTCTCCCCCACCCCCCAAACTGCTCGCGCCTTAAAGGCAGAAACTCCATTCTATTTTCACCAGGTCGGGTTTGCATTTTTGCTCATTTCTGGCTCGTCAATGCACAGAATCTGGCACCTAATGAGTGACCAATAAACAGTTGTGGAATTAGTAAATAAATTAAACCTGGAGTATTTCAGGAGATCATAAGAGGGAAAAGATAGTGTCGACAGGCAGATATAATAGTTATTGCATCTTGAGTGTTTATGAAATGTGAAGCATGCTGGATTTAGGGCTTTACGTGAATTATCTTCTTTTATTTTTCCAACAACCCTACCATATACATACAATCACCATGCTCATTTTACAACGGAAAAAGCTGAAGCTCAAAGGGGCATATAAAACATTGATCAGGGATTTGAACCCTGGTTGTTTCTACTCCACAATCTAAACCCTTAATTACCAGGCGATGCTGGCGAAACTCAAGTTGGCTGTGTGTTCTGAGAGGGTGCAGCAGCATGAAGCTCCAGACCACGGAACAGCTGTTAGGTGGGACAAATCTTGCTGACTCAGTGAAGGACATTTTATATCTTGTCTGAAGGGTGCATGAAAAGAGGGAAAAGTGAAAGGCTGGCGGGTGAGGGGGGGTCTCTTTCTTTGGGGAAAGAGAGGAAGCAGGATGACAAATGAAATAAACTGGGAATCCGCATCAGAGCGACCACAGACCCCGACTAAGACAGGCATTTCATCTATCAGCATCATTCTGACAGCTGGCTAATTAAACATCTCTGGGGAGAGGGCCCCCATCTTGACTCACAAGGGCAAGGGCAGGGTTCTGAAGCCCGTTCGCCACATGGGGTTTAGCAAAACCAGCTTCCCAGATGGCCTGATAATCCCTGAAGCAAGCATTAACGCCCACATGCCACTGGAAAACAGGCAAAGGCAGCAGACTAGAGAGAAAGCAAGCTTAGCATAATAAGAATAGTAAGAGCTTACATTCATTGGGCACTTGCAATCAGTCTCAGGCAACGGGTTGGTTCTTTCCTTTAATCCTCCAAAAGAATATAATGTGACAGACATTATCCTCACGTTACAGACATGGGGCCCAGGGATAGCAATTGTGCCTGTTACTTGCCAACTACATTCTATCCTCTCTAACCTCTACTCGGCTGGCACTATGCTAACTACATGACCCAGGACCCTTCACTACCTAGTTTCCTATTAAGTTCTACAGAGAGAAGACAGAAAAAGCAGAAGAGAGAGCCAAATACAGGGCAACAGAACTTCCTTCCTGCTTCCCTGTCCCTGCAGCATCACTCCTATGGCCTCCAGACTGCAGCCTCTCTGGTCACTTCCACTCCCAGTTTTGCCACATCCTCACAAGAGCACCAGGAGCAGCCAGGTAGAGAGTCTCTTCAGAAATCCGAGCACCAATGCTGCAGGGCAGCCCCGGGGCACCTCCATTCTAGCAGCCCTCTGCCTTTGTTCACCCCGCCTTGGATGGCTGCTGTTTCCTCCAGTTACTCTCTCTAGATTTACCTCTATGTTCCTTCTTGCTCTCTCCGTGTATTCTCAGTTCTCTATCTTAAATCCCCCTATCCAAAGTACTTAGGATGGTATTTGTTTTTATGACTGAATATGAACTGATACAAAAGTGTTAAATATTGTGCCCGATGTCGCACAGCTAGTAAACATCATGCAATGACTAGCCTTAGTTTTTCCACAGAAACTTAAACAGGCAGCTTTATTTGCTGGGGATGGGCCAGGGAGCTAGGGCGACAGTAGATAACCAATACACATGGGTTTAAGATAAACCAATTTCTTAAGGCTCACATCATAATTACACTGTCATTAATAATAACGTATGTATATAATGCCTTACCATTTGGAAGGGATTTCTAGCCATTACTTCATATGATTCAGAAAGGAAATATATTATCATTAATGGTCTAACCTTTGGCGGAAGATAGACATTAGTTAAATCTTGGTTCTGCCATACAATAGCTGTGTGATCTCTGGCACATTACTGAGCCTTGATGAAACTTAGTTTTGTCACCCATGAAATCTGGTTACTAGAATTACCATACCTACCTCAAATAGCTGTTGTGATCATTTATTTAAGGTAATACAATACATATAACATGTCAAAACTGTGCGGGCGCTGAGATTTTATCTCACTTACAACCTAGCAAGTTAGCTTGTTACTATTTCATGGATGCTGACAGAACACAGGAGACTCCTGGGTCACAGACAAATGACCTCATTACTCATGACAAAAGCATCCACCAGAGTTTTGTGTTGGTTTTCATACATTGCTCATGTTTCCCACGTCTCACAGGCATGACGCAAAGGGCCCGGCATGGGTGCCGGCACACAATGAGGTCTTATAGGAGAACCCTGTGCTCGGGGGACTCACCATTTTTATAGAACACTGAAGTGAGACAACCTTGTGTCTGGGAAATGTTACCTCATCTGTCAAGCTTGCTCACAAAAAACATAACCATGAGAAACAATCCAGGTAAAAGGGAGCCAGGGCCTTGCATTTTGGGGATAACCAGCAAGAACACGCAGAAATACTCCAAGGCCAAGACAGATGGCCTCTCCCCACAAATGACTTGGCAAATGATAGTTATTATGAGCCCCATAAAACCCAATCACTAAATAATACTTGCTCAGTTTATAGAGGAGGGAACTGGCTCAGAGAAGTGAAATGACTTGCTCAATGGTTATACCCTTTGGGGAAGTGGTGGTTCTGGGTACCTAAATCATGAGACCAAACCTTCCATGCCTATTCCCCTCCATCCAGATGCCTATTTGTAAGGATACGTGGCACAGACCATTGGCCCAGACTGGCTGCACAGCTGGAGGGGCTCAGTGCCCGTATTTCTAGAATTCTTGAACTTTTGAACCAAAGGGGCCCAAATATCATCTGTTCCAGTGGGTTCCAGACTGTGTTTACCAGGGACCTTGGTGTCCACTGAGCTTCCTCCAAGGCTAGCATGGGTGGGGGTAAGGCCCAAGAAGGGAAGGATGGAGAAGGCCTCTATGCAAGTAGCTCCACTCTTACTGGGGCTATGCATAAAGATTACTTTGGATTTTTTTTTTTAAGGAGAAAGTATACTCCTAGAAAATCTCAAATTTATCTCAACGGAACCTCTGTATTTCAAGGTGGAGAAGCCAAGATGAAGGGATTTGGCCCAGTTTACACAATGAGTAACAGTTCTCCTGGCTTTCAGACAAATGTCCTTTCCACTAGGCTGGGGGAGGCCTCCCATAAGTACAAGAGCTTTTATACAATGAGATGTACTTCACAAAGCAGACAGCACCAAGCCCCTCTCGGGAAGCTATACACTTGGAATTGCTGGCTAGACATGACCATGACCTTTCCTACCAGCGAATGCAATTCAGCACCGGAAGTCAGAAAAGCTTGGTATGACTCCCTAGTACCTTGAGTGATAAGTTAATTGATGTCCATTCATTCACTATTTCATGCCAATATCCATTGAGGGCTTATTATATGCCAGGGACTGTCCCCAAACCCAGGGATACAACTGTGTAAAATTTTAACTACGTTAGTAAACCTTCTTATTTATTCATTCGAAAATATATCTTGAACACCTACTATACGTTAATCACTGTGTTAGGTACTTAACAGAGGCCCTCAAAAGGCTCCTAGGCTAGTGGAAAGGAGGTGAACAAGAATCTGTTTTACAGAATAATCACTGTCAAATAGTGATCCCTCTTCTTCCGAATGACCTCACTCGGCTTTGAGGCGCAGGGAAAGGTCCCTGGAAAAACTCAGGATGAAGCTGAGATCTAAGGGATAGAGGGTGAAAGTAGCCCAATTACCTCCGCTAGAAAATGAGAAGACTCGTATCTCAGGGATCCCATGAAGGCCCCAAGAGACAGAAGTGCCCCAATATCTGCGGGGCTATATTCCAAGCCCCCCAGTGGATGCCTGAAGCTGCAGATAGTACAGATCCCTATATACACTGTGTTTTTTTTTCTATACATACTTACCTGTGCTAAAACTTACTTTATAAATTGGGCACAGTAAGGGATTAAAAACAGTATCTACTAATAAATGAAACAGTTATAACAACATGCAGTAATAAATGCAATAAAGGTTATGTGTACGTGGTCTCTCCCTCTCTAATACCTGATCTGCTCTCCCTCGCTGCTACCACATGACTAATGCGAGGGTAGTGTACACAGTGTGAACACACCGGACAAAGGGATGGCAGGGCGGACCGTGATGGCAGGAGACATCATCATTCTCCTCTGAACAGCACACACACCTTAAAATGTATCCATGGTGGATTTCTGAAATTCTCCACTTAAAACTTTCAGACCACCATTAACCTGAACTGAAACTGTGGAAATTGAAACTGTAGATAAGAAAGGGGGGAGGGGGAGACTACGGTATCCCTGTGTCCAGCCTGGCACACAGACATGGTGCTGCGTGTTAACTGTCTGCCTCTATCTTCCTACACACAGGAGCCCACCAGGACCTTTGTCTCTCTGCCATCAGCAACTCACAAAAGAGGAAATCTTTGTCTCCACCTTCATTAGCATCAGGCTCCAAGCAAGTAACCAGGCCCAGACGCTGACCTTGGGAAGGAGCCTGCGCTGCTGGCCACTGCATTTGGGAATTGCACCCTGTGGCAAAAGACCGCCCCAGACCCAATTTTCCTCCTAAAGTAGTTTCCTCCCCTCCCCCTCTTGACTGTCTTCCCCCACCTCCCCCATCCCACCCCCACCTCAGCACCAAATGATTTCTCTCTCCTTGAGGGCCTTTCCCCTCCATAGCCCATCTGGCCTTCCTGCCTCAGCCTGCAGGGAGGGTGTAATCCTGTGTTTGCAGCTTTGCAGAGGTTTCTATGGAAATCATGACAATATTACAGCTACCGTGGAGCCACATCCTTGCTGATTGAAGGAGGAGACAGACTGGACTTGAAAGGGGGAATTTGGAATTAAGTATCAACAACCTAAATCCTTAGAGACAATGACTTGTTTTCTCAATGTTGCTCCTATCAACAGTAAAAACAATAACAAAGTACTATTGTTCTTACGTTAACAATAGGAAGAAGGGTTATTGCTCAAATACTCTGTGGGGACTAGAGGGCAGGCCCCAAACAAGGGATTCCTGGCAACGTGCAGACGGGAGAAGCTCACTCATTGGTGGAATTACAAAAGGAACAAAGGAGCTCAGAGATGCAGAAAGCGGGTTGGTGGTTGCCAGAGGGAGGGGAGCGGAGTGAAATGTGTGAAGGGGGTCAAAGGGTACAAATTTCCAGTCATTAAATAAATCCTGGGGATGTGTGGTACAGCATGGAGACCACAGTTCATAATACGGCATGATGTATTGGAAAGTTGCTAACACTGTAGATTCTAAAAGTTCTCATCACAAGGAAAAAAATCCTATAACTATGTGTGGTGACAAATGTTTATTACACTTCACTGTGGTGACCATTTTGCAATGTGCATGTAAATGCTGAGGAATTAGGTTGTACACCTGAAATGAATACGATGTTATATGTCACTTATACCTTGACCATAAATAAAACAAAGTCAAATAACTAAATTTAATTTAAGAGAGCAAGGTCAACTTTTAGATAGAGATTAGAGAATCAAGGGGTATATCTTAACCAACTGTGTGCTTCAAATTTCCACCCCGTCACACAAGACCAGGCTACAACTGCATGTGATTTGGCGTGGCTTGTCAACTGCGTTCTCAAATCATCACAAGAACTTCGTAAGGAATTGAGAAATAGACATGCTTATTTCGGGAGAAGGAGCGGTCAGCACCCATTAATAGTTCCCAAATGTTGAGACGGCAAAGAAAGTGACCACGGAACGGGATGGACCTCCCCGGAGGGTTTCTCTCCAGCGCTGTTCCTTACGTTTGCTGTGACCCATGTTTTTTCCCATGGCAGTTTCATCTTGTTTTTTTTTAATCAACTACGTTTTGAATTTAAATGGAGCAGGATTCTCTTTGTTGTAACAGAAAATATAATGCCTTTCTTCAACTTCAAAAGCAATGCAAGGCCTTTGTGGAAAATGTTGAAATGTTGCTGGAGGAATAAAAGAAAACACAAGTTACCCATTATCTCACTGCTCAGAAATATGCCACTGCTAAGATTTTGCTCAATTTCAATTGCATTTTTTTATTGTGGCTGAAAGCATGGGTTTGGGATGGAGACAGAATCCTGGCTGGGGCTCCTGACGGTTATTTACCTTCTCTAAGCCTCCCTGTTTCTGCCCAAGGAGTTGATAATGCCTTCCTTCAGAGGGCCGAGAGACTGACTAACCCAGGAACACAGTCTCATGCCATTACTCTCCTACAGTAACCTCTTAAAAACCTCACCAGAGGATACTAGTATGTTTACTGATTTTTAGAGGGAGAGGAAGGGAGAATGAGAGCTAGAACAAGAGAGAAAGAGAGAGAGAGAAACATCAATGTGAGAAACGACCTGTTACCTCCCATACCTGACCTGACTGGGGATTGAACCCAAAACCTAGGTATGTGTCCTGATGAGAAATTAAACCTGTGACCTTTTGATTTACGGGATGATGTCCAACCAACTGAGCCAATATCACTTTTAATGTCTCTATACTATTTTATATGAATACACCATAAATGATTTATAATTCCTGAATCAGTTGTTTTATAAATTAACTATTATAATACATAGAGTGACTTTTTATCATTTCTAGTCCTTCCTTTTGTTCCCTATATATTATTCAGCAAAAGGGTTTACTAGTAAGTCAACTAATTGACCCCAAATATACTGAGCACATGCGGCTGGGCGGACACTGAGGAAGAGTGGTCAGGAACCAGGGGTGAGTGCCCTTACAGAGCAGAACAGTGAGGAGAGTGAAAGGAGCCTGGGCTGGAACATAAAAAATTGAGGTCTTAGTTCCAACCTCTCAACCCCCTCTACAAACTGTGCAACTTGCTATCTAACCTTCTCTTTTCTCGTTGTAAAATAGACATAATTATAGCTCTTCCCTCCAATGTTTTCTTTGTGTGTGTGTATGAACAGATGAAATTGATAAATGTAAAGTGCTTTAAAGAGTGCCTAGCACAGCACTATTCACAACAGCCAAAAATAGAAACAACCCAAATGTCCACCATCTGGTGACTAGATAAACTGAGTGTGGTACATCCATACAATGGGATATTATACAGCCGCAAAAAAGGAATGAAGTACCAATACATGCCACAGCATGGATGAACCTTAAAACAGCACGCTCACTGAAATAAGCCAGGCTCCCCCTCCCAAAATGTCCCATATTATCTGATTCCACTGATATGGAATGTCCAGAAATAGGCAAATCTATAGGGACAGAAAGCAGATTAGCAGTTACCAGGGGCAGGGGAGTGGGGAATGGAGAGTGACTGCTTCCTGGTGACGGTTTCCTTTTGGACAATGGAGAGGTCCTGGAACAAGATAGTGATGAGTGCCCAGCACTGTAAATATAGTCAATACCTCTGAATTGAATTTAAAATTTTTAAATTTTATGTTATATATATATATTAGCATAGTAAAAGAATAACAACAAATAGAACAGTGCCTACCACATAATAAGTACTCAATAATTTTCATTTTTCATCCTTATTGCTCTGTGAAGGTCTCAGTTTGCTTATTTATAGAGTGAAGGTGAGAAAATATTTTTGAAATTGCTCTGGCTCTGAGATTCCACAGTGTAGTTGGATACAGTTGCCTTGTGCTGGAGAAATCTTTTCGTAACTACCCATGTCCTGCCCTCTCCTTCCTCTGGCCTG